>PISX010008760.1:0-79659 GCA_004024625.1 Mellivora capensis | reverse complement strand
GAATGTTTATAGCAGCAATGTTTACAATAGCCAAACTATGGAAAGAACCTTGATGTCCATCAACAGATGAATGGATAAAGAAGATGTGGTATATATACACAATGGAATACTATGCAGCCATCAAAAGAAATGAAATCTTGCCATTTGCAATGACGTGGATGGAACTAGAGGGTATCATGCTTAGTGAAATAAGTCAATCGGAGAAAGACAACTATCATATGATCTCCCTGATATGAGGAAGTGGAAAAGCAACATGGAGGGTTGGGGGGTAGGAAAAGAAGAAAAGAAACAAGATGGGATTGGGAGGGAGACAAACCATAAGTGACTCTTAATCTCACAAAACAAACTGAGGGTTGCTGGGGGGGGAGGGGGATCGGGAGAGGGGGGTGGGGTTATGGACACTGGAGAGGGTATGTGCTATGGTGATCGCCGTGAAGTGTGTAAACCTGGCGATTCACCGACATGTACCCCTGGGGATAAAAATACATTACATGTTTATAAAAAATATAAAAATTTAAAAAATTTTTTAAAAATTAAAAAAAAAGAAAAGACAATACCTTATGATGTCACTCTTCTGTAGAACTGAAGAAACAAAAATAAATAAAGGTGGAAAAAAAAATAAATAGAATCATGGACTATTTGTTCTTTTGTGATGGTTTATTTTACTCAGCACAATGTCTTCACGGTTCGTCCCTACTGAAGCATGTATCAGAATTCCCCTTTTCCTGAAGATTTTATTTATTTATTTGAGAGAGAGAACATGAGCAGAGGAGGGGCAGAGGGAGAAGAGACTCTCTGATAAGCAGGGAGCCCAAGACGGGGCTCTATCCCAGGACTCTGAGATCATGACCCGAGCCAAAGGCAGACGCCCAACCGACTGAGCCACGCAGGTGCCACAGAATTCTCTTACTTTTTAAGGCTCAATAATGTTTCCTTGCATGTCTATACCACGTTTTGTTCATTCCTTCATCTGTGGATAAATACTGGGGTTGCTCTCACCTTTTGGCTACGGTGATAATGCTGCCACGAACATGGATGTATAAATATCTGCTCAAGTCCCTGCTTTCACTTCTTTGGGGTATAGACCCAGAAGTGGCATTGCTGGATAATATGGTAATTCTGTGTTTAATTTCTTTTTTTTTGTTGGATTATAGTTGACACACAATGTTACATTAGTTTCAGGTGTACGACACAGTGACTAGACAACTCTGTACATCATGCTAGGTGGCTATCATCTGTCATCACACAACACTAGTATCACTGACTACATTCCCCGTGCTGCACCCTTCATCCCCATGACTTACACATTCCATTACTGAAAGCCTGTATCTCCCACTCCCCTTCACCCATTTTGCCCCCCCCCCCAACTTCCCTCTCCTCTGGCAAACATCAGTTTGTTCTCTGTATGTGCAGGTCTGATTCTGCTTTTTTAATGTTTAATTTCCACAGCATGCTGCATTATCTTACATTCCCACCACCAATACACAAGGGGTCTAATTTCTCTACATCTTACCAACACTTGTTATTTTCTATTTCCTTATAATAGCCATCCTAATGGATATGAAGTAGTATCTACTTTATTTTTATAATACATTTATCACTACTTCAAATTTTCTTTTTTGTTTACTTAAACATTAATCGCCTATCTCCCCAAACTAGAATGCTAGCTGCATGACAGTAAGGAGTTTGGCTGCCTTGTTTGCTACCATAACCCAAATAGCACCCAGCACTCAAAGCACATTTGTTGAATGGGTGAGAGACCTCAGGGTCACCAGCTTTACAGCTACCACAGTTCTCCTCTTTTTATGTTCCCTAGGATATCCAGGAGCTGGGGAGTTCCCTTCTGCTACTCTGACAAGCCAGAGGACTGTGAAGAAGAATTAAGAAGATTTTAACAAATGAGTTAGTGCTATTCTCTGAAATACAAAGAAATAAAAATGTTGTCAAACTAAGACCTTGAGAGCACCCATGGCCTTTGTGCACAACAGAGGCAGTAATTATAACCAGGAGAACATGCTGGGTTTCTCTGGAAGTTCTTGGTGGCAACTCATGCAAACATAGAAGACCCAGCCCCTTGGAATAGAATAAACTCAACTAAGAGTGAAAACTATTAAGCTTTTGACTAGAAAGGCAAATTATGTAGTCCTTTCTTCTACATTACCTATACTTTCTTAAAAATTTTTTTTCTTTTCCAAAAAGGCTGATATTTGTTACTCAATTTCATGAACATCATTTCAGGCAGCCTGAGAAAACCACAAATAAATATGCCACAGAGACTGTTTGTCGTCTGCCTGTTTTCCCTTCTTTCCACAGCTGATAGAAAACTTTTACTCAAAAGAAGGCTTTTGAATTTTAGCAAAGCACATGGACACCTGAAATGAAGGCTTCCTTTCTCAGCTTTATTCCAGAGAGAAGTGGCGGTGTAACTAAGAACCAGCCAATGAAATGTAAGTAGCGAGTTGCATGTAATTATGCACAATGTCCTTAAAGGGAAGACACATGCTCTTCTTTGCCTCCTTTTTGTTGCCTGAAATGTAAACATGATGGCTGGAACTCGAGCACACATCTGAGTATGGCAAAGCAGGGGGAGACAAAGATACAGATTGCCTACTGGCTTGAAGCTGCCACCCTAATCTTGGATTGCTTACCTGTAGATTCCCTTCTGTGAGAAAGAACCAAAGTTCTGTCAGAGCCATTGTTGCTCTAGGCCATTGTTATTGGAAGCTGACCTAGTTCTGACTCACACAGGATCTTTTCAGTAAGATTACAGGAGAACCCAACACAGAAATAATTCTTCCCAGATATAGATGACAGAGTAGATTGTTCGTCAAGATTTGAGCTATTCGGGGGCGCCTGGGTGGCTCAGTCGTTAAGCGTCTGCCTTCGGCTCAGGTCATGATCCCAGGGTCCTGGGATCGAGCCCCGCATCGGGCTCTCTGCTCGGCGGGAAGCCTGCTTCTCCCTCTTCCACTCCCCCCTGCTTGTGTTCCCTCTCTCACTGTGTCTCTCTCTGTCAAATAAATAAAATCTTAAAAAAAAAAAAAAAAGATTTGAGCTATTCTGAGCTGATGCCAAGCACAGCTTAGCCAGTGTGGTAAGGGGGTAACAGTGATCTACCAAATCGACCACGGGTCAGAAGGAATGGGAAGTCAATACCAACAATAATGAGGATAATGAAAATGATAATGGTGATGACTAACATTTATTAAGTACTTTATTAAAACCCCAACACTGAGCCAAGGGGCTTTACATGTACTAACCCATTTTATCTTCACAACAATCCCGAGGTTTAAAAAAGAGGAGTCCTGGTCACACAATTTATGAGTGACAGAATGAGAATCTGAATCCAGAGAAATCTGACTGTTGAGCCCATCTGCCTTATCTTTACACTGCATCCAAATAGAACATCCACTATACTTTCCTTCCCCCCACATAAGACTATGGTAGTCAGTCAGTCCTCTCCAGAAACCTACCACTTCTTTACCAAGGAAAACCCCCTGGATACCCTCCACCCATCAAAGTTTGATGCCACACCAACAATGCCCATAATACCCTAAATATACAGCCAACCATGAATTTCTACTTGTTAGGTACATGATGCCCCTTAGTTATTAATTTACTTGGACCGTTTATACTTAAATCCATTAAATTGTAACTGAAACACAACTATAATATGAAAACGAAGTTACATGTTTATTTTGAAGCCTTATTTCACATTTATGCTAATATCAACATTTCAAAGCTGTTTTTTATGACATATTCTCTCCTAGCCCCATGTGTTGCAATAACACAATGAAATCTGCATCCATTCATCAGATAGTCAATATTTTATAGGAAAGTATCAGTGCAGACAGAAGCCACACCTTCTATTAAGGAGGGGGACCCCAAATATTTGCCTGTTGGTAAGAATGCCTCACTGCAAAACAGGTTTCATTCATACATAAAGTTAGACTTACCAAATGTCTGATCAAGTCAATTTACATAACTGTTCTAGGCCTCAGCTTCCCCATCTATAAAATGGGGATATAAGAGTCACTTTCTCGGACTGATTTCAAAGATTCAGTAAGATTATGCTTGTTAGGTACTTGGTACAGTGTCTAGTACACATTAAGTGCCCAGAGAGAGGTAGCTACTTTTAAAAATTATAATCAGTGGGTAGCACAATCTGATGGACTAAAGCTCTCAGTGAACCAATGTGTTCAATTACCAAATAACTTCCCAACAATGAAAAAATGAAGAAGACTATCACACTGACTGGCAAGATGACTCAATCTAGCTGATTCTAAATCCAGACTTCTTTTTTAAGATGGCTGTCTGGAAATCGACTTTTTGACTCAGCATAATCTATGTCATTACTAACTGCAAGGGCATTTTATTAGCCTTTGTTTGCTGTTTACACTTTTCCATTCTACCCCACAATTATTATTATTCTCTATTCTTAAACTGCCTTTAGTGGTGGTTTTAACTCAGGGACATTAAGTGGGATTTTCTTTTTTTCCTTTTTCTTTTCCCTTTCACCCATAGTGGGTATAAAGTAGTCAGGGATGAGCATTACCTTTGCTCTTCTATTCCCCACTGGGAGACATTTATGTAGTGCACAGGTAACAAATGGATTCTAAAAGTCATTACCACAGGACTTTGAAAACAGACTTAATTTTGAATCCATGAAACTCAGCTGGATCAGGATGGTTTTTAGGAACACATCTGCTTTAAGAATTTATTCCTTCAACCGTTATCTTGTGCTCTTTCTAATCACTAATGCAGGACACCACTAGTTCTATTAATAAAAATCTCCCAAATAGTTGAGGTAAATCCAACATTTTACTAGTTCAGGCATTTGCCCCCTACCCAAATCCTGACACCAGAGGAAAAATGCAGCAGCCTTCCACTGTTTCCAATACCCACTTCCAGGAGAATACCCTTAAAAAAAAAAAAAAAAAGCTTACTGTGATTTTCCAAGTACATTTGCTATTTGGAGGGTACACTCCAGGGAAGCCTTCGCTGCCAATAAATCCAGACTCTCCAGTAAGAATGCCGCCACATGTGAAAACAGGTCTGGGAAAATAAAAGAAGGAAACTTAATCTGAAACTGGGTCTAACAATCTAATGTCAACTTCAGAAAGATTGTAGCTTCTAAGTATGGATAAAGTTAATATTGATTAATAACTGTTTGCACCATATAAGGGATTTGAAATATAAGGGATTTGAAACTTGCTAGCTTAGAATTTTTAAATTACAGTCTAATAAAACATTCTGTCCAGTTGCCATCTCCATCCTCATAACACAACATCTGTTTACCCATCTATCCATAAGCAATCAAATGCTCCACGTAGTGGTAAAAGTTTATGGGGAAACAGTCAATGGAAAATTTAACTGGGGAGTGGAGGTGAGTGAAAGAAGGTGAGAGTTAGGCGAGGTACATGGTCTTAAAGACAGACAAGCAATCGATTAAAAAAGTTTTAATTTCCTACATGTGGAGAGATGCCTATTTCTCCTCCCCTTTTCTGAAAACCATTAACCATTGGCAGAGCCTCGCATTTATAAAGGGAGGCTGCTGGTGATGGAGGTGAAAGAGGAGATGCCAAAGGTGGCCACGGGACGGGTCCCCCAGCCCAGGTCCTGGGCGGTCTGGCAGCGCTGACGGGGGCTGACGAAGGGTTAACTTTCCGGGAGCGGCTCCCCGCGCGCCGCGCGACTCGGGTTTTCCCCGAGGCTTTCCGTCTCTGGGCCGAGCCTCCCGGGGGAGGAAAGCAGAAGTGAAAAAGCAAAGACCGCAGCCTGGGGGCCTCTTGCCTCCCTCCGCCCGCAGATGCACTGGGGGAGAGGAAGCGCCGGTCCCCTTCAGCCCCCGCCACGTGGTGGTGCGGCCAGCTGCGGGCGCGCGGCCGAGCGGGGGGCCGTCTGCGCAGGGGCAGCGGACGCCGGAGCCCGGGTGAGCGCGGAGTCGCGCGCCGGGTCCCCGGGCGCCCCTTCGCGGCTGCGGTAAAACAGCGGGGCGAGGCTGCAGGACAGCGGGACGGAGGCGAGGAGAGAAGGAGCCCGGGCGGGGGTCGCGTTACCTCTCCGGGGGCTGCTGCCGCGAGAGCTGCGCGGCCGCGGCCAGCAGCAGACAGAGCGCGGCCCAGGCGCCCGCGCCCCTCATGGCCGGTGTAGACGCGCTCGGCTCGCTCCCACCCCGGCGCGCACGCCGGTCCGCACACCGGGTCGCACCCCCCGAGGCTCACACTCTGGACACACGGGGAGAAACACAGGCTCGCGCGCCGCACACGCCCGGCTCGCTTCCCCGCCCTCTCTCTGTCACACACACACACGCACGCACACACACGTGCGCACGCAGCCGCGGGGCAGCCCAGGTATCCGGGTGTGCGCGGCGGGCGGGTGGGGCGCTTTTAAAGGCAGTCACGGTGCACGCTGCCTCGACGCTGAATTTCCCCAGAGGAGTTGCTCTGGCAGCCACAGGCCACTGCTGAATATCCCGTTTGTTCTCCCGCGGCGGGAGGGGGCGGCTCTGAGGCCGGAGCCGCCTCCTCTCCTGGGGCGGGCGGGCGTGTCCTCGCTGGCCCCCCGGGACCCGCAGCGCCTGTCACATCCCGCCCGCAGGGCCTGTGGGGAAAAAGGAGGGGAACCCCTGTCGAGTGGTACCCAAGCGGGACCCGACTTCAGGATCCTCAGACGATTCACAGGGAGGGGGTCATGGCTTGCTTTGGAGAGTGGTTTAACTTAGTTGCTTAAAAAAAAAAAAGTGTTAGCGCTTGCTGGTTGCTGGAAAACTGGGGTTCCCTCTTTATTTCTGTCGCCTTCAAACAAACAGATCTAAGGCAAAAAAAGGGGGGAACCAGAAGGGCATTCTATCAAATTTTAACTCCTGCTCTTATCTTTTTACTTTAAACGCTCCCTCAATAGATTCTTCTCTGTTTTTACTGATGTGTGAGAATAGGGAAACTGTTTTCTGTACAGGGATTTAAAACTGTATGTTAAGACAAGCGATTTGTGAGTGAATTGCCATTAACTATGTCAACTATGTCAGATAATGAAGATGGAACCCAGATCAGGAGATCTCAGCATGTTCTGTTCTGAAAATGGTGTTTAGTTGCTGTCATCTCTCTGTTCTTAAAGAATCTTTTCCAACAATTTCTTTCTGTAACATTAATGAGTTAAGATTCACAGAGAATTTGTTTTTCTAAGAAGAACAATTCCAGCCTTGTGGAAACAAGACTTTATTTAATTAAAGAAAAATAATTTTAAACACTTTATGTTAAGTGCTTTCCAATAGCTAGGAATTAATAAAAGAAAAACAAGAACAGAATGGATTCATTGAGATACTCAACAACCACATCACCACAAGAGGGATATAGCTGAATCTAGATGCCCCATATATGCTGTTCCCTCTAAATTATTTTCACCTTTCTAACCAAACAACAACAAAAACCAAAAAACCACCACTGAAATAGTTCTTGCCAAAATTTCATTTCTAATATGAACTTACAATGTTAAGAATGTAAACACTCCTAGCAAGGAAATAAGTAAAAACTAGCTACAGGGAATAATCTGTTTTTTTAATAGTGGGGAAACCCAGGAAACAATAGTAGAAACCAGAATTTCCCAATGGGGTTTAGATTATCTTACTATTTTTGAAAAATGAAGAAAAAAAAAAGACCAAGAACTACAGCTTTTTAAAAAGTTCTCTAAAGGCACCACACCCTGTTTATGACATTAAAAAAGAAAGAAAGAAAGACAGGATTACAGAATTTGGCAAACTGCATTATATCCTAAAACCTACACCCTCCACCCAATAAAAATTGCTTTAAAACACCAAAAAGGAAAATAAATGATTGTTTATTTTGCACACATTTCAAGAATATGCTATCCAACAGCCTTAGTGTTTTAGATGATATTTTGTGAAAAAGTCAAAGTTTTAAATTATAAAGTGAAAATATTGCTCAATTCACTTTCTGGTAATGATCTGAAGTCATCATAGCCAGAAAATACTTCATTCCTAGGACTAAGCTAAGTTTTTAAACTTTAAAATTCAAAAACAAAGTGTTAAAACTGTCTCAGTACATATAAAACTATTTGAACATAAATATGCAAGAGTATTTTCTTTGCTTAATTTATAGAATGATGACTGTGTTCCTATCCTCACTAAAGAGTCAGGCTTGCAACACTGATGGTTCTGTTGTTGTTGAGACCCATAGGAAGACATTGATGTTACCATATGATTTTAAAAGTTTATTAAAACCCATAGTATTTGCTCTTAGAAAAACATATTTGTCTTGGAACCACAGCTTCAAGATGAAAATTATAAATCTTAAGTGTCCTGAGAAGCTTAAGGTATTAAAATTGAGACAGACCCAAGTGGACTTTGAACGTGTGTGTATGGTCCATTTCTGTGAGACTGATTTCTGGACTTTAGTGATGCAGAACTGGCATAATGGGCAGGGAGCCAAAGAACTCCAGGCCTAGTCAGGGACGGGGTAGAGAGGATGAAAGCCCGGTGGTAGATTCTAGAAAGAAAAGCAGAGTGTTACGTGAAGTGATCCTATTTTCCAAGGTATATATTACCCAATCTCTGCAGTTAAGTAGGTTACACAGAGAATCTAAGTCATGGAAATATGGAAATATTCGCCAATGAACCGACCACTTATAAAATTAGTCCCCAGACATTTCTTGCTGCACAACATTAGCATCTAGCTAGGCCCAATATGTCAACATCTTTGTTGGTTAGTCTCTGGTCAATTCATCAGCTTTGTAAACATCTGAAAATGCAATGTAAATAACAGTGCACTTTCAATCCATAGTGCTGTATTGATCTTGTAAAAGATCTGGAATTTATAAAATGGTTGCAAGTGAGGTTGAAAGAAGTGGGAGGATAATGGGCTTCTTTTGAGTAATGAAGACTGGGATGAGTTACTCCGATGAACTGACAGAAAAAGCTAAAGAAGGTTGCTGACCAAAGTCCCTTAAAAAAAGAATGATGTTTAATGCTAATATTAAAAAGGGGTCCATGAGGGGCGCCTGGGTGGCCCAGTGCATTAAGCCTCTGCCTTCGGCTCAGGTCACGATGTCAGGGTTCTGGGATCGAGCCCTGCATCTGGCTCTCTGCTCGGCAGGGAGCCTGCTTCCTCCTCTCTCTCTCTCTCTCTCTGCCTGCCTCTCTGCCTACTTGTGATCTCTCTCTGTCAAATAAATAAATAAAATCTTAAAAAAAAAAAAAAGGTGTCCATGAGAAAAATGAAGAAACCCTATAATAATTTTTCAAAATTAATTTTCTACAATATAGTGTTGTGAAATTCAAGAGTAAATGAAAGGATGTTTGTATTTTGCTAGAATGCATTTTTGCAGGGAAAATTATGGTCAAAAAATCCACATTTGACTCATTGTTCATTATGAAAATTGGCACATAGTTGCAAATATAAATGAAATTTATTAAATACAAAATAAATTTTTGAACTTCCATTTCCATTTTTGAAGATAAAATCCTGAACACTTTTTCAATATCTTTGAAAATTTGTAGGCTGTGTTAAGTACATTTTAAGTGTCCTTTTCCAGTACAGTTAATCTCAGATATGGACGATCTCCAATTAACTTGAAAGGTGCTTAAAAAAAAAAAAAAAAAAAAGGTGCTTGAGCAACAATCCAGGGCAGTGCATCAGATTGAGGGGGAGAAGGTAGGACAGGAGATAATGAGGGGCTGGACTTTATCCTTAGGTCACTCCCATTGTTCTTTGAGGCAGAATAGTATCTGGAACTTAGGTGTGGTCTGTGCTTCCTTGAAAGTAACACTACTCCAGCTGTACCACATGGGGCTCTAGATTTATAAATGCTACAAACGTATAAAAGGAATGAAAAATATCTGGAAAACAATGTGGAAATTCTTTGATGTCACCAATGTGACAAAATAGTGTTCGTGATATTTCCCTAACATCTGTAGTTCTATAAAACCATCAAACTGGAATTTCTTCTACTTTTAAAAAAAAAATTTAAATATTGTATTTATTAATTTATTTCTAAATAAAGAAAGAGAGAGAGTGTGAGAGAGTACAAGCAGGGGGAGAAGCAGAGGGAGGGGAAGAAGCAGAGGGAGAAGGAGAAGCAGGGGGAGAAGGAGAAGCAGGCTCCCCTCTGAGCAAGGAGCTTGATGACCTGAGCCGAACAGACACTTAATGGACTGGACCTCCCAGGTGCCCCTCCCCTACTTTCTTTAACTAGGAAAATACAGTAGTGTAGCGTTATGATATTAATACTTTAGTGATAGAAGTGCCTCTTCTGAATTCAGCTTTTGGATGCTGTCAACATTTAAGAACTCCCCAGAATCTTTGAATTCTTGTGCACAGACTCATTAGTAAATATTCTCATGAACAAGGCTTTTTAGAATTAAATGTTACTTCAATTTTTTTTGATGTTTGTAAACATGCATTAGGAAGTACACCTCCCCCACTTCTAAGAATGAAATATTGGAAAGGAATTGTGTTGGTTGGTCTTTTTAGCCACAAACAACTGAGTCTGTTCTGGCTAGTACAGGCCATAGGATCCATTTTAAAATGGAAGGTAGTTCATAGAAGCAATAAGAGCACTGAAGAAACTATGTCAAGGCTAATGGCCAACGCCTGGCTTCCGAAATGGCCCAGTGAGAAATCCATTGCTGCTACCAACACTAAGCAATAATGGAAGTATTCCAGCTCACTGCAATTGTGACGGCTATGAGCACATCAGACGCATTTCTGCCCTGGGAAACTAAACCTTGTAATACCTCTACCCCAAAGGCCAGATAGCTCTGCTGCCATCTATGGAAGGAAAGCTCATCACAGATCCTCTTTCCTCATGTTAATCTCTTAAATCCAAAATCACATGAAAGCTATATGATTGGTAATGTCTATGTCACACGAGTGTATTTCAGCTGCAAGAGAGGCTAAGAATTCAACTGTTTGTGGGAGAGAGGGCCATATACTGTAGAGATTTCCCCCAATATTCAAAGACTACTAAAAAAATAATGGGCAAGCACAAATATGATTAATGCCCATGACAGGGTCCATAAAATTCAATTAGCCTCTCCTTGTATGCCCTTGCTGAGGAAAACAGCCCCAAGGGGGTAGTTATCTGTAAGTGTGCTATGACAATGTAATGGATGTTGAATGAAATCAGCTCCACTCACCTGCCCATGTTGGACAAAGGAATCAGCTGCTCTTTGTTGGTTTGGAATGAAACTTTTTCCAATGGAACCATTTCATAATGAATCATCATCACCATCATCCCTAACTTTTACTGAGTACTTATTATATGCCAGAAACAGTGATAAGTACTTTCTAATAAGGTTTCATTTAATTTTCTCAATAACCCTACAAGGTGAGAATAATTATCACCATTTCATAGGTGAAGATGCTGAGGTATATAGAGGTTAACCACTAACCCAAAACCTGCGTTGTGTAAATGAAATACCAGGATTTGAACCTAGTCTGCCTAGAAAGCTCATGCTTTTAAAAATACTGCAGCATGCCAGTCCATCATCAGAGCCTCTCTTGGGACCCATGAATACTCCATGCACATGGAAACATTGGGTGTGGTGGACAGACTTATGCTGTTTATCCCCCAGGATCACTAATTTCATTCATTGCTCCTCCAGACCCTGGATAGAACATATGACCACGGACTATTCAATCAGAGGGCTCTCCCAGGACTTTCCTACTGGACATATTGGGGAAAGGGTTCTTCTGTTACTCCTTTTGTTTTCCCACTGGAAGCAGTGTGTAAGCTAGTCATTTCCTAGGGAAAGAAGAGAAACCCTAAAGTGAATGGTCAGAGTAACAAGTCACCCCCCCTTCCACAGAGAGATGGACCTATAAGAATCTGAAAAAGAGTCTTTTGAGAACCCAGATTCTAACATATAATACAGAGACTTGGACATGAGAAAAGACATAAAGAAAAGTTTTAATTAAAAAAAAATTTTGTGATCATAAAAAAATCTTCAAAGTATGAGCCATTGATAGTATTAAGGACCATAAAGTAAGGACTACTTATTATGTAATAACAACACCAAACCAAACCAAAACACCTTGGAATCATTTTATTATGTTGACCTTTGGGGGTGAACTTTGCCTTTATGAATGATGAGTGTTAAATGTAGATAAGAAATACCTATTTGTTATATAAACTTCCTGTATTTAAGTAACCTTATCCGATATATTGACCCAGATAGCCATTTGGGTTCTTCCACAGCTAGCTCATTTGGCTATCTCACCAGGACTGAATACTACTATGATTATTAGTCATCCCAAGCTGGTAATTGTTGCAAGAAGACAATGCAATAGGGCCACTGGGGCAAGTCCTGGGATGCCAAAGATGAGAGGAATACCACCAAAACTGCCTGTTAACAAAGAGCCAGAAGTCTGGAACAAAAAATGCCCAAGTGCCTGGGGTTCCCTGTGCTCTCCTCACAGATTCTCAAAATTCGAAGCAAGAGTTTGACATCAGCACTTGGACCCTAACCACACCAAGGAATGAAAATGGAAGCTCTCTCAAGCTGTGTGTGTTTCCATTTTTGATCACCATCTCTCTCTTTTTTTTTTTTTTAAAGGAAGGATTTCCCTTAGTATAAAGGAAACACATACTCATTAAATAAAATCTAGAAAATGTAAAAAAGGAAAAAGAAAAGAAAAACCATTGACTTTGCCACCCAAAGACAACACTAGTGCCATTTTAGTTCCCCTTCCTTTCTAATGTGTCTCTTCTATGATAAAATTATTTTTTTTCTCCCTAGGGATTTGAAGAGTATGCTTTAATTCCATGTCCTTCTTTGCTTTTGGACAAGTCATCAATAAAGAAGATCAATGATAATGATTTTATAATGTCAACATTGCTGCAATCACAGCTGACTGAAGAATGACTTCCTGAGAGGAGTGAGAGTGGATCTTTTCCTTTTAAAGACCATTCACAAGTAACTTCCCGTTTACTCACTGCTACTCTAAATGTTCTTTGGAGAAACCAATTCTAATTGCAGACAGAGCTGATAAGTCTACCTCAATTCAAATATCCCATGTTTGTTCCTCAAGGAATAGATGCACATTCGTTTACATTCCATTCACATTGCTCATTAAACATCTTGAATAAAAGAGTTTGCATTTCCAGTTTGAGCCTGGTTATGAGTTGCAAGATTGCTTAAGGGTTAATGCTTTTGAAAAATAAGACAGCTACCTAAAAGGTATTATCCAAATAAATATTATATGCAAACAAAAGCACTAGAACTATGAGACTGAGCCATTAAGAGATTCTTCAGAGTTCTGAGGTTAAAAGAAAACCAATTGCAAAATTCACAAAGGCATACCTTTGCAGTTGGATTTCTTTTAAGAATTCTGTAAAGAATTTAAGGATTAAAGAACTAAAATTAAATTAAATTAAAATATAAGAATTTCTGTAAAAGATATATATAATTTTAAATACATAGATAAAATTATATATAAACAATAATATATAAAGCATTTATGTATGTACTTTATACATTGTTTACAGATATACTTTATTTATATTAAAATTATGTATATTATTCATATATGTAAAGTGATGGCTATTTACGTTATAAATTGTGTGTATAATTTACATATATACAAAATGATGGCTATGAACAGAGTCCTAAATCCATGGTATTAATAAAACTAGTCTCAAATATAAGCCCTCAGTCCTTTCCCCTTCGGATTCTAAAAACATTTTATAGTCCTGTAAGTGCTTTTGAAATAACCCCAACAAAAACATGCTTCTAAGAAACAAATAGAACTTCAAATATATATTTTTCCATTAAGATAATTGCAAAAGAAAACATATGTGGAGAAACATCACTTTCAGTAAATTCTCAATAAAGCCAAAATGCCCCAACATCAACATATATTTATTGTGGGTATTAAATGGTTATTAATTTTAAAATTTAACATGAGACGTCTTTGGTGGCATTTAATAGGATTACATCTCTTGATGGAGTCCAGAGTCTTTTCTGAGGGACACAGCAATTGCTTCTTCTTAATGGAGGGATATTTGCCAGACGCTAATGACAGGAGTGTCCTGGCCCACTGGGTAGGACTAATTGCACAAATGGGAAGTTGTAGCAGAAGTACAGCCTGGAGCTGGCAGCTGTGTCTGTTTTCTCAATTGGTAACGTTTCCACTGGCACCATCTAGAGACTTTTGTATTTGTTTCATTTTCCTTTTATTTGTGGCATATTTCGGTATTACTTAGATATATTGAGAGTTCTGAGGAAAATAAGAGGTATACACATATGTGTCATATACATATTATTTCCTGCATGTTATTATTTATTATATGTAGATGTGGATGCCGGCGTGAGATGTATATGTATATGCATGTGTGTGTGTATACACGCATCTTGCACGGTCAGTGCGGGAGGCATACTAACATTTTCACCCTGTGAAGTTCTGTTTTCTAAATTCTAAACTGACCATCCTCTTCTGTCTTATCTACTAGTTCTACTACTTTTTCCTTCTAATGCTACAGCTTTTGTTTTGTTTTTCTATGCGTTACTAAAGCTTCATTAGATTTTAATCACAGCTAATCCAAAATTTTTCTCCTCTCCCTCCCCGCTGCCTTCCCTCTCCAGCTGCCTTCCATTCTCAAGTTACCGAGAGCTTGCTTTATTCCCCAGGGCTGCCTAGGTAGGCCCTGGAGTAGAACAGACCGGGTTCAGTTGGCATCTTCACAGCCTGGAATGCTCTTTAAGGTTATTTCTTCAAATAACTGACTCCACTCATTTTGTATTGTGTTGGTCCTCTGAGAAGAAGACATCAACATAGACTTAGATGTACAAGAGATATATTGGGGGAAATGCCTGTAGAGGACAAAGGGAAGAGGAATCGGGAGTAGGCAGCGACAGGCGCTCCAGCAAGGAGCCCGTTACAGGAGAATTGCATTGGGTAGGAATGGCATGGCTCTAGTCCTCCTGCCTTGCTCAGCCATTGGCCAGGAGCAGCCTGGGTAGAGGGGGTCTTGGCACACATTCTGCAGCAGAGCCTGAAACTATGGTCCCTGGAAGCTGCCAGCTAGTGTTAGTCCTTACAGCAGCTTCTCTCCTGAAGGGGGATCGATATGGTACACTCCTGTGGCTGCCGTGTGGGTATATTTTAGGGTTTTATCCTCAGAGGAAACTTCATTTTCAAGTCCTTGGTATTGATTTGGGAAACAGAGGCAGAAGAAAAGTTATTAAATTTCCTTACCCACTGACAAGCCCTTGAAACAGGCCGAGTAACATTCCTCTATCCACTCAACTACCTCCACCTTAAGGCTTTGCTAAGGGCAAAGCAGCCTTAGTCTGACCTACCCTTACCCCCAACCAGGATCCTGTTAGTCTACTTTAACAATTCCTTTGGAAACTTCTTTTATCTCTAAACCTTCCAAGATAGTGTTGACAATCATTCCCAGGCATATGGCCCACTGATGTACATCTAAAAGGTCTCATGACAAAGGTTTTATTACCAGTGATGAATAACCTTTTTCCCAACAATAGCTAGCCCCTCAAGTTCCTGGAAACCTGTTTCCAAAATTCCTTAGAGACTTACGCCATCCCTGACCCCTCCCAACTTACAAGTATATAATGGACCACTCCACACAACCCTGGGGCAGCAGATCTTTCTGCCCACGGGTCCTGTCCCTGTGCTTTAATAAACCACCATTTTGCACCAAAGATGTCTCAACAATTCTTTCTTGGTCATCAGCTCTGGACCTCATCCAACCAAACCTCACTTATATTCCAAGACTACATCAGTATAGGTGGGAGTAGAGTGGGAGTGGGAGAAACACTTTGCTGCTCTACCCCAGCTGAAGGCTGCAGATATCAAGAATTCAACTTTATGGTGCTCACCTGAGTGCAGACCTGTGTGCTTCCCAGGTTTATAAGAGTTCTTAGGTTGGGTGGGATAAAGCCCTGGAAGTGCTACTCCATTGGAAGTGCTACTCCATGGGAAGTGTATGTAGGGCTGTTTGTAAGGATGCATTTCTTAGGAAGCCCAAGGCTCTGAATCCTTTTTGCACTCTTGTCCCACAGTAGACACCTACCAGCGGTTGTGCACAGAATTAGATACACAGCAGGCATCTCGCATCACCTTCGTCTTCTAGATTGCTCATGTCATGGTCCTTCTTGGGTCACAAATCTAGAGACATCTTTGGATTGCATTTCCCTTTCTCTTAAAATAAAACCCAAACACACCATCTTACGTCACCACCAACAAAAAAAGACTTGTAGCAGAGGAAAAGAACAACCAAGCAAGAAAAATGAATTTAAAAAGAAAAGCTAGAAAACCAAGTGATTATCTCAAGAATAATTATGACTCCAGCACACTGTAATTCAATCCTTCTCCAGGTTGCCCTGTCATCAGATAGCTCTAGAGGGTCTGAGAACTTGGGCAGCCCAAAGTATTTTAACCAACGATATCCCAGGCAAATAACTCCCAGCCTTCAAAATCATTACCACCATGAAAATGTTTAAATACCAAACTCTTCAGAGTGAAAACAAACAAATAACCAAATCATTAAGTGTCTAGGTGGGTAGTATTTCAGATGAAGATCTGGTAATTGGACTTTTTTTTTTTTTAATCTGCAAAAAACACTAGAGAAACAGGAGAAACTTGCTCCTTGGCTGCCAAAAAGCCAAGGAAATAGGAGAACATCAGACACAATGAAAAGCCAAGAAGGCGATGAGGAGTGCGTCCTCTCTAATTGTTGCCTCTTTTCTACTTCTTTTGAGGTTGGATCTTTACATATCCAAAATACTCACTCCATTGCCAGGCTGGCTCAGATGGAACGGCATGTGACCCTTGATCTCGGGGTCATGATTTCGAGCCCCACATTGGGTGTTGAGATTACTTAATAGATAAATTTCAAAATACTCACTCCATAACATTAATTAATTTTGAAGTATTTGATTAGTATAATGTACCTAGTTATCTAGATAAGTGCTGTTCAATGTGGCAGCCACTAGTCATAGGTGACTGTTTGAATTTACATGTGGATTAATTAAAATGGAACAAAGTTCAAATACTCAGCTCCTCATTCCTCAGCTGACTAGTCACATTTGGAGTGCCAGCTATAGCTAATGGACAGTGCTGATCACGACGATTGATTACATTTTAAAATAAATTGGTCTGGAATACAGGATAGTCAAATAGCTTCTCACTTACAAATGATTAAATAAGCAGTGCCTTTGACTTTAGCCAATGCTTATAACTTCTCCTTGCTGTGAGAACTTCCTTCCCTGCTTTCCTTCCTCCTTTTGCTTTGTTTATCCTTTCCTTGTCTGGTGAGGAGAGCTTTGCTTCTGAACATTCTAAACAGGTGTAGCCTGCACCTCCCACCTCTGGCATTTAAAGCCCAAGAGGAAGGATAAAGAAAAAGATAGACCTCAGACCAGTTAGAATTTCAAAACAGCAAACAACTAGAGTTTGTACCCTTCCCCCTGGAAATGAATTTTCTGATTGGGTTAAATTCAAGTTGTTGTTTTTTTTTAATTAAACAGAATTCTATTATATTAGTCCTTTATTTTATTCATCCAAGTAAAGACAAAAGAACTCAGAGTTCTTAAAAAAATGAAAAATATGGGGCCCCCAAGTGGGTCAGTAGGTTAAGTGGCTGCCTTTGGCTCAGGTCATGATCCCACGGTCCTGGGATCAGCCCTGCCTTGGACTTCTTGCTCAATAGGGACCCTGATTCTCTCTCTGCTGCTCTCCCCGATTTGTGCTTGCTCTCCTCCCCCTCTCTGTGTCAAATAAATAAACTCTTCTAAAAAAAGAAAAATACATTTGGAAATCAAGAAAAACACCTTGATTATATTTTCAGAGGAGACTTAAAAAAAATCAGTGGCTTATTTCTAGAGACATATTTTTAGGAATTTTTACAATATGTTTTAAAGAAATAAAAAATATTTTTGTGGTTAATTTGGTCAAATGTCATGTTTACAATTCGGGACACAAGTCCTATTGGTTAAATCATTAATAAAATCTTGCTCATCAAACCAGGTACTACTTTCGAAGTGAGTAGTCTCCATATGAGTAAGAACATTCATTCATTTCACCAGTTGTGCAGTGCATATGAATCTCACAGTGATAGATCTAGGTTTCACAGAAATGGAACTTTCTCTATTAGTTTATAACAAATGAAACCATCTCTCAAGCCTTATCTGGCAGAAAGCCTCGTTTTACCTATTGACTCTAAACTCAGTCACTTCCTGATTCTTCTGTTTATTTGGGGCAAATTCTCCAGCAATTCAAAGATCTTCACTTTCCTTCTCTTCCCCTTCTCCAAGCCGTGATCTCATTCATTCATTCATCAAATATTTGTTGAGCTCCTACTATGTACCAGGAGCTAGGAATTGAGCACATGGCAACTACAACAAAAAGTCCTTGCTTTTGTGGACCACATGTTTCAGTGAGGAAAAAGAACAGTAAGAAAGCAAACAAATAAGTATAGGAAAAATACCAGGAGATAAAAGCTCTCTAGAGAATTAAAACATTGTGCTATGATAGGGGCCTGGGTGAGCAGGGAATCTTCAATGTTTGTAGTAGCTGAGCTGAGACCTGAATAATAAGAAACAGTCTCCAACATCAGCAGAAGGGATTCTCATACCTCCTCCCTGACCCAGAACAATGCATGAGGCTGCCTCAGAAAGGGAGGAGCTTGGGCAGCCAGAAAATATTAGGAAAGAGAAACTTTCATGTCATCTTAGACCTTTATCACACAAGAGTAAACATTCTTTCATAAACTTGTGCATTTCTTTCTCTTATATTTTTTACATTGCCTATTTCTTGCTTTTAGTAGAAAGTAGAGACACTACTAGGAAAATCCAGAGCTGGATATAGCATAGTTTGAAGCAAGAGCCAAGATGACTCTTTTTCTTTAGCAAAACTGTCATCTTTCTTGGAGGATCATGCTGGCCACTTGTCACTCTTGCCTCTGTTGAGCACCTAAACAAGACAATATATGTCATAAAGTTGTTAGGGGCCTTCTTGACAGCAATGTGGTTTTTAAACTTTTTTAAAAAGATTTTGTTTATATATTTGAGAGACAGAGATTGCAAGTAGGCAGAGAGGCAGGCAGAGAGAGAGGAAGGGAAACGGGCTCCTTGCTGAGCAGAGAGCCCGATTCGGGGCTGGATCCCAGGACCAGGATCCCAGGATCATGACCTGAGCTGAAGGCAGAGGCTTAACCCACTGAGTGACCCAGGTGCCCCAAACATATCACAAACTTTAAAAAAAATCTAATATTCTTCCCATATTCTTTAAGTTATTATTTATTCCCTGAAGCTATAACATCTAACTCTCTGTGTGTCCGTCCATCCATCCATCCATCCATCCATCCATCCACTCACCTGTTAGGTAGATTTAATTGAGCATACAAGGATCAGTTCCTTCTCCATTTAGTCCCCTCTGGAGGGAGGCAAGTGTAAGACAAGGGAGGGTGGTCTCCCTTCCCTCGGGATCCCTATCGCCCTTTCTCTATACTGCACAGTTTAGCACTTCATGGTGCATACTTGCATTATCCATTCTGATCATTCCAATGGTGGCAAGAATTAGGGTAGATACTCCCATTTTGCTAATGAGGAAACCAAAGCCTAGAGTATTAAATATTTAGTGAGTGTTCTATCCTTCTATTAAAAATCAATCTGCCTAGGTTCTATAAAGTTAAACATACACTTTTGACCCAGGAATCCTCCTAGGTATTTGCCCAAGAGAAATAAAGATATATGTCCACACAAAGACATACATGACTGTTTATTGTAGCTTTATTCATAATAGCTCCAAGTGAAAATAGCCCAGGTGTTCATCAACAGGAGAGCAGATAAACAAACCATGGTTTATGCCTACAATGGAAAATGCCTCAGCCACAGAAAGGAATAAAATTCTGATATATGCCAGAACATGGGCAGATCTCAAAAACATTAGGCTGAGCAAAGGAAACTAGGTCTACAAGAGCAAACATTTATTTATTCCACTTATTTGGAATTTTACAGTAAGCAAAACTAATCTAGAGTGACAGAAAGCCTATCACGGATGTCTGGGGCCGGAAATAGAGGTGGGTGGTGGGCGAGTAGAGATTGCAAAGGAGCAGGGAATTTGGGGGGCTGATGGAAATGTTCTTTTTTTTTTTTTTAAGGTTTTGTTTATTTATTTGACAGACGGAGATCACAAGTAGGCAGAGAGAGAGAGAGGAGGAAGCAGGCTCCCTGCTGAGCAGAGAGCCTGATGTGGGGCTCTATCCCAGGATCCTGGGATCATGACCTGAGCTGAAGGCAGAGGCTTTAACCCACTGAGCCACCCAGGTGCCAGATGGAAATATTCTACAGCTTAATTGTGGTGGTGATTACATGGGTGTATGCTTTTGTCAAAAACCATTGAACTATACACTTAAAATGAGTGCCCTTTATTGTATGTAATTTATATCTCAATATAGATAATTTTAAAAATACATATATGCCAGGGTGCCTGGGTGGCTCCGTCATTTAAGTGTCTGCCTTCAGCTCAGGTTGTGATCTGGTGTTGGGCTCCCTGCTCAGTTGGGAGACTGCTTCTCCCTCTGCCTTGATTGTGGTTTCTCTTTCCGTCAAATAAATAAATAAAACCTTTAAAAAAAGAACAATAAAATACATATCTGCCTAAAAATTATATTTATATACTTTATATATGTATGTATTTATATATACATATATATAATTTCCCCCTTATCTGTATAAGAAGGACTATGGGGATATAGGAACCTGTACATAAGTCAGAAAGTTCCAGAAATGGAAGAAACAGTACCAAGAGTGAGAATATCTCTAACTTTGAACATAGCCTGCAAAAAGCAAGTAGCAATAGATTCCAAAATACAAGAGTGAGGTCACTGCTCAAAATTGAGAAGTCCAACTCCAGGGAAGTAAAGCCTCTAGCTTTTCCTGCTATGAAATTCCAATAAGGTGTAATAAAAAATAGAAAACTGAGGTTCACTACCTGTGACCTGCTCTTGGTAGACACAGGAATGGAGAGGGAGGAATTGGTAGTTGTTAGGACCAATTTAATGTTAAAACCTGTTTAACTATTAGGGCCTGCTTAGCCAGAGCAACTCCATATTGCCTAGGTAGCCATATTGTTGTTTACATCCACGGACTTCATTCTGGGAATAAACGCTCCAGTAGTTCCTGGTATGGTTCCAGGTATTGATTCCGGGAGTAAAAGCCTTAACAATAGAAGCCACGTACCTTGGGTCTGCGGTTATGCCCTATAAAACCAGCCTGTGAGATAGGGAGGGGGTCGCTCTCTTCGGAGGCGGCCCTGGCCGGTCAGTCTGACTTCTAATGCTTGGCATAGAATAAGGCTCTGCATAAATTTCACTTTGTCTCAGTCTCGTTCCTTTGATAACGGACCCCCAACAGTAGTGGAGCAGAAGAGAGACAGAAAAGATGATGTCCTGTCTGGCAGATCAGCCAGGCCTCTCCCAAGGTTCCAGAAGTCTCTCCAGACTGAGGCTGCTCACTGGCTCCCCCCAGAGGCCAGGGCTCTCCAGTGGGAATGAAGACAAAAACATTTCCCTCAAGTGTGGACTCCATTAGGAAGATGACTGCTCCAGCTGAGAGGAACAGAAATGGGTCCTTCCAGAAAATCTGACTTCGTGTTAGTCGCCAGGGTCTCTGTGGTGTTGAGCTTCTCAGCTCTAGACTCCTAGTCACAGTGACATGGAATAACAGGGGTCAACAGGACTTGAGCTGAAATGGATGTTTGTTGTTAACTCCCCTTTCTTTGGTAATAGTGCTGGATTGTCCTTCTCCACTCAGTCCAAGTTGTCCTGGTGAAGACGGATCCGCCCTGGCTCTCTGGGGAGAACAATGACTCAGGCCAGTGAACCGGAGCTTCACATTCCCTTGGCCACTGTGATCTCTTAAGGGGTGGACATAGGACTGCCTCCTCCACAGAGCCAAGGGGATAACATGAGACACTTTTGGAGAATGAGACTGTTAGGGTACGGAGTCAACCACCCCTCAAATAGACAGAGAACACTCTCAATAATGCAAGTCACACAGCGAGGTTTATTTCCAGCTAGCTGGGGTCCAAGTATCTGCCCGACGCAGCGGGATTCTACAAGGACCCCGAGCACTCAAAACCAAGGGTTTATATAGCATTTTAAAAGCACTTAACACACAGTAATTTTCCATGCATTCATATCTGGCTCCACACTCTGACGGTCCACTTTTGCGTCACTCCCTGGTGTTCTAGTGAGATAAGCTCTTTACCAATCTATCTAGTCTGCAGCTGCCCTTATTCTGGTGTTTAGGATTAACTTGTTTTTCAAACTTGTTTTCCTAGCTTGTTTTTCAAGCTTCCCCTAGTCACATACTCAGTAAAATGGCTTCCTGGCCTTTGAAATGGCTGTTCTCATGCTAACCCATTCTTATAAGACATTTCTAAGAGTAGCATGCCAGTAGTACTTTTTGCTCTGAAGCTAAAACCTGAGAGAATGTAGGGTTGGATCTGCTCTCACCATCTTGATGCTAGTGAAGCCATCTCAGAGGAAAGCAGGTGAAAGACAGAGAGAAATCAAGTCCTGAAGACAGCATTTGGGCCCTGAATCCAGCCATGCCTGACAAGTCTATCCCTGGACTTTTTGTTTCCTCACTTAGTCCCCCGAATAAGTTCCCATCTTGCTTAAACCAGTTGGAGTCAAGTTTCCTGTCACATACAACTCAAGTGGCAAGCTCTTCTTACCCCCCTCTGCTGGCAAACACCTTCTTCTCATTCAAGACTGGCGGCTCAGTTGTCCTTAAGCGGATGCCTTCTGTGCAGGTCATGATCCCAGTGCCCTGGGATCAAGCCCAACATCAGGCTCCTGCTCCGCAGGAAGCCTGCTTCTCCCTCTCCCACTCCCCCCACTTGTGTTCCCTCTCTCGATGTGTCTCTCAAATAAAACAATAAAATCTTAAAAAGAAAAAAAAACAACTAACTCACTTTATACACCAATGAGCTGTGAGTTTTTCCTGCTCCCCTACCTCAGGTGGAACTAGTCCCACAGTGATTTTCCTCCACTGTATTCTGCAAACACTATCATAGCACTTAAATTGGTTTAGAATCCTTGTTCTTTTTTTTTTTTTTTTTTTAAGATTTGACTTATCTATTTGACAGAGATCACAAGTAGGCAAGAGAGGCAGACAGGGAGAGAGAGGAGGAAGCAGGCTCTCTGCGGAGCAGAGAGCCCGATGTGGGGCTCGATCCCAGGACCCTGGGATTATGACCTGAGCCGAAGGCAGAGGCTTTAACCCACTGAGCCACCCAGGTGCCCCTAGAATCCTTGTTCTTAATGGGTATGTCTCTCTTTCCATAAAGCTATAAAGCTGTTGAGGGTAGGGGCTGTTTGTGGGCTTTGTATCATCAGAGTCTGGCCCAGCCTCTGGCACACAATAGGTCCGTGACTAGTATTGGTGGCACAAACTCATGAATGAATGGAGCAAGAGTCTGCCCTCCAGTTTTCCAGTAAGAGACATTCTCATCTTAGCTGGTAGACAGGGTGGGGAGAATTGGGGATGGACAATGGAAAGAAACAATTTTTCTGTTTGCCAGTCAGTCAGGCTGTCTATCTGAATGTCCCTGGGCATCCCTCAAACCAGGACTCCTAGGCGAGGAGGGTGACTCATGCTTGGGAATAGGCAGTTCACGGTGGTTTAAGTGCTGTCTAGACCCAGCTCTGATTTTCCTGACAACTGTATTTGTCCCATAGATCTGCTTTCAGGTGGGGAGCTCCGTGGGCAGCTCTGGAGAACCAGGGACACAAAGGTTAAGGAAATTGAGTTGAAAAGGTAATGGAAGGCTATCTAAGGATTTAATAAATTCTTATTGACCAATTGAATTTATTTCTTACAGCCACTTTTTTTCTATTCATGAATATAAAAAGCTGTATGGAGTTGAAAATATGACCAATAGCAGAATAAAGTGACATTGACAGATGTAAAGAGAAAATGTTTGCAGGATCAAGTAATTATCTAAGAGTATCCTTGACATGGGGCACCTGGGGGGCTCCATCGGGTAAGCATCTGCCTTTGGCTCAGGTCAGAATCTCAGGGTCCTGGAATGAGCCCTGTGTTAGGCTCCATGCTCAGTGAGGAGCCTGTTTCTCCCTCTCTCTCTGTTCCTCCCTGACCCATCATGCTCTCTCCCTCAAAAACATAAATCAGATCTTTTTAAAAAAACTTAAAAAATCTTTGAGACAGTATCAGTAAATAGATCTGATTAATTATCACGGTTGGTGTACTGATCTTGTTGAGTTTTCCTATTTCCCAAATCTGAAGGTTACCAACCTGAGCTCAATCATCTATTAGCCAGAAGACCTTGAGCAACTCATTCAACATATCAACTGTGTAATTTTATCACTGTTTTAATAGGACAATAAAACCATCATTCCTACTTACATATAATCGTTGTAATGAGGATTAAGTGAAAGGAAAGTAGGGGAACTAAATTTAACTTGCATGTCTTTTATGTTCCAGTCCTGTGTTGCTTGCTTGATCTATAGATTCTAACTGTCTTGATTTTCTTGGCTGCAAGTGACAGAGGAGAAAAAACCCAAATGGCTGGGGCACCTGGGTGGCTCAGTGGGTTAAGCCTCTGCCTTCGGCTCAGGTCATGGTCTCAGGGTCCTGGGATCGAGTCCCGCATCGGGCTCTCTGCTCAGCGGGGAGCCTGCTTCCCCCTCTCTCTGCCTTCCTCTCTGCCTACTTGTGATCTCTCTCTGTCAAATAAATAAATAAAATATAAAAAACAAAACAAAAAAACCCCAAATGACTTTAAGCAAAAACACAACACATTGGCTCTAATAACTGAAAAATCCGAAGACAGATCTAGGCTAAAATGGTCTCACTGGAGAACCAGTCACTTTCTCACCTCTGCTCTTCTCAATGCTGGCTCAACTTTCAAACATTACTGTCTCTTGAGGTCAGAAGATGCTTCCAGCAGCAGCAGACCTCATTCAAGTCTATTTGAAAGGAGTAATTATCCTTTCCCCAAAATTCCCAACAAAATCTCAGCAAGTTTTATTGACTCTGTTTGGATCATGTGCCCATCCCCAAACCAACTGTTGCCACCAAAAAAAAAAGTCACATTCTTTCTGATTGACTAGGCTGAGTTGAGTCACATGTCCATACCTCAAACCAATGGTACAATCAACCCCACCATCATTTTATGAACTGGGAGAAGAGTTGGTAATCTCCCTGAAGGGAACTGGGTTATGGTTTCCAGTAGCGGGATTGGAGAACAAGTGACGAAACAGTATCAATTACCTAAGTATAACTCTTAATGCCTTAAGCCACATAAGATGGTGGTAGTGCTGGGAGACAGACGGGATGGACAGAGTCACAAGACCATACAAACTAGAATTTGTGTGGTTTTACCTTCACCTGCTATGTGAGAACACCAGCCCCTCCCAAATTACAGGAGGAAAGGTCAGCTTCTGTTCCTGGAGACTTTAGCGAGGAGTCTCATGTGTACTTGTGAAACATTTCTTTTGGGTAGCACTCGGGACCTGTAGCCTCTTCCTGTTTTGCTGTGGCCTCCTGGGATGTTTGCGTGGCTGCCAAGGCCAAGGGGCTCAAAGCATGATGCTGTTGCTGCTGTCCCCAATGTCTTCCAGAGATAGCAGACACTGCTTGTGCTGCTAAAAAAAAAACCCAAACCCTTTCAAAAATAGTGTCTCTTCCCATGTCTGTAGCAGGGATTCCACGTGAGGACAGTGGAATCCCTCCACTGCCATTTCTGCCATCCAGTCCCTCTGACAAAGGGGGGTCAGGTGGTATGTGCCCAACCAATGGGTAAGCCAGGGGCTGGCACTGGGATACAGCTATTTGTGATTATAAAGTCCAGGATTTGAAGCCATGGAGCCAGGGAAAGTCCCAGGAGCAGTGCCCTTTCCAAGTCCCAGTTCAGAGCCCAGGAGCAACAAGATGAAGAGATGGACTTGAGCTTGAGATGATTGCTTGATGATTTTCCCACAGCTGCTCTCCCAGAGCTGCTGGCCTGGGCTGGCATGGTATTCAGAGAGGGGATATGCTTATTTGGCCACAGACATTTTAGTCACAGAGCCCAGGGTGTTATCGCTTTGTCTTATAGTCCTTTCACACTCTGAGTTCCTGGGGACTGGGTAGACTTCTCAGAACCATGCCTTTCCTTCAGGGGTAGCTTAATACTGCTCTCGGGGCTGGTTCAGGGTTCCAACTTTTTCTCCCTTAGGAGCTCCTCCTTCACGCAGATCCATGCCTGTGGCAGGGGTCACAGGGGCATTAACTGCCCTGCTGGTCCTCCAGGCAGTCCTCAAACACTGTAGGGTAGACATTACGGATAGTAATAACAACATCTGGTACTAGCTGAAAGCTTACTGTGTGCCAGGCAGAATTATCTCACTCACTCTTATAGCAATTCTATGAGTTAGGAACTTATTATCCATAGTTTACAGTGAGGTCCTTGAGGCAAACAAGGATTTAGGAAATATAACTCTACCAAGAGGCCAGCTATTTGTCTGTCTCCATCCCTGATGTGTTTCCAGCACAGTGCCTGACTAAGAGTAGTTATCCAGTAGATTTTTTTTTTTCATGGATGGATGTGTAGCAGATGCAGTAGTGGGCCTCCTTGATCTGTCATTTAGGTCCAAGGCATTCATTCCTCCAGCTGCTGGGACGTCAGCTGCTAAGGGCTTCCAATTGGCATCTGTCTAAGAATTTCCCACAGCACAAGATTTACACCCCATCTCCAAGGATTGCCCCCCAGTGGCTGGTCTGTGAGGCAGTCAAAAGATCGGTCCCCCCTTGGGACAACTCTGAAGGACCATCCCTGTTCCCACTGAAGGTGAAATCGACCAGGCCTCTGTCACACCTGCATTGCAGTTCAATCTCTCCCCCTGCCTAGCCTTGCTTTCCTTACGTCTTTATAGGGACTGTCACTGGCGAGAGCACTCAGTGAACCACCTGCAAGCGAGTCTCGTCTAAGTTTGTTTCCAGGGAACTTAGCCCAAAGCAAATGGAGTATGTCATTCATTCGGCCTTGTGGCTCTGGCATCAACAATCCTCTCTATAGATTTATTCTTTTTCTAGTGCTATTTGAGGTGACACGGCAGCTGGTTGCTTCACGATGTGCTATTGCTGCTGTGAAAGTCTTTGCTATCCTCACTGAAACCTTGAAAGTTCAGGAAGAACACCACTTCTCATCTCATCTGCTCTCACTAACCCTGGAATTCTTTGTTCAGTCCTGGAGAACAGAGATGGTTTGCCTCACTGCCCCAAAGCAGATCCCTGCCAAGCTGCCGTTACAGCTCAAGACACAAGGGCTTCTGCCCTTCAAGATTCTCTCAGAAGCTCCACCCCAGCTTTCATATGTGTCCTTCACCCTGGCAACCCTCTTGGGTCATGCCAGTTTACCAGGGCTTCAGTGACAAGTACTGATGCTCCCCAGTGAACTGATAGTACCTCAGCCATTGGCTCGGTCTTCTCCTTCCTGCAAGGTGAATTCCTTTGAAGCTCTCATGCTTTTTTTTTCCATCTGACTGTTGTCAGGGCCACATTATGGGCTATTATGGACCACATTCTGAACCACAAAATGGGTCCACTTCCTTCCCTCAGCTCCTATGTAAATTTGCCTGACTCTCCACTTCCCTCACCTCTCCTCAGGAACCATCAAGCTCTGAAAATATTGAATGGAGAGGGAGGGTGAAGGTGGAAAGGACAACATCTGCTTATGGAGAGAGGATTCAGGCAACACCTTGTTATATACAGCGAGGACTGAAGAAGTCAGATAAACCTGGCTTCCTTTCTTACCCATCTGTCAAATGAGGGCACTTCATTAAGTTGTGAAGATAAATAAGAATGTGTAGTAAGCCCTCGACGTGGCATGGAGTGAATGCTTAATACCTGATATTTGGGCCACTTATAGGTTTTTGTCTCTCAATTGCAAATCCACTGTTCTGTTCTCTGCTTTGTGGTGCTGGGTCTATCAGGGGCTCTACAGACCACATTTCTGTTTTACCTACTTCTCCTTGTTGGGCTCTGCCAGTGGGGAAACCAGAGAGAAACTAGAAGGCTGGAGGGGGGAAAAGGAACTTGCTCCTTCCTTGGGGGCTTATAGCTTCTTCCTGTTCTGTGAGCAGCACGTCAGCCGTGTGTGTTCATCTTGGCTGAGGGCCTTCTGAACCCAGTTCCTGTGCAGGAGCAGCCTCATTGTACCTTCTCAGAGACACCAACGCCAGCCCGCTCGTACTCCAGCTGCAGGGCTCTTGGTCCCTCCTCCAACTTCTTCCTCTCTTTGCACCTCTAGGGGAGGAAGCTGTTTCCCACGGTGGCTACTGCTATGATTTCTTAGTGCCGCCATGTTACCTTTCAGTCACTTAGTTAACAACTTTATTATACCCGCTTAACAGTTTCTTTTATATTAAATTCTCACTTCTCAGTCACTGGCATGGTTTCTGTCTGCTGACTAGATTCTGAGGGATACAAAAGTTTTTACATGTTGTGAAGAAGAAAACAGGGATTTGTGTTGGTTAAGGAAATTACCAAGGTCGCGGTGTGGTTCTCTGGGATTTGAGTCCAGGTCTACCTGAGACCAGAACTCTACCAGCACACTACACGCAATGTAACACAGCTGTGATAAACCATGTTGCTTCGTCCCAGGCCACTCTCACGTTTGCATTCCTGCCTTGGCCTTACCCGTTGCATGCTGGGATGCACTCCACCTACTACCCTGGGGCCTGAAGCTTAGGGCAAAGCACAGCTGTTGCATGGCTGAAAATGTGACAGTGAGTGTCTCCAAAAGATAGGCTCTTCTCCGAAATCCTCTACTTAAGTAAGTTATTTTAACCAAATTCTAAAATTTTCATTAAGTTAAAAGGAAGAAATATGAAATTCATCTTAAAACTTTTAGATGTTGTGAATCTGAAAGGATGTCTTAAGGGTTATAAAATAGTCTGGGTTGAAACTGATTCACTAGGCTTGACCCAGAATTCTGTGGGGAAAAAGAAAATCTCAAAACACAGTTATTTTAATTTCACTTTTTTTTTTTTTTTTTTTTAAGTAATCTCGATGCCAAACATGGGGCTTGAACTCATGATCCCAAGATCAAGAGTCATATGCTCTACTGACTGGGCCAGCCAGGCACCTCTCACTTTTATTTTAAAAAGTGTTTCATGGAGCACTTTTTGATGGAAGACAGGTGGTCAGAGAGAAGAAAGCGAGTCAGGCCACAAGAGACATCTTTTACATCAAACAAGGATGGACTGCTCATCTTAAAAAGAAACCAGCATTCTAATAGGCCTTTTGGGGAAAAGGCACGATGACATTACTGGGAATCTGGCCAAAGTAAAGAATATTACTGGATGTTTCTGACTTTGTTCAGAATATTCCTGGAACTTGATGTCTTTATAATGCCATACAGATAGAATTTTTTTCTAATATGAAGAATGCCACAGTCTATTAGCAGAAATTGAGCTATATTTTAATTTTATTATAATGACTATGTAATTAGAAATGGAATCCCAAAGAAAAACAAATGAATTGTTAAATGATCATTGTCAAGAAATAATGAGTAATGTTATTAGATGAATGGAAAAAGCCATAATGCAACGAGTTTGTGAAAACAAGAAAATACAATCCAACTCCTGGATCATTACCTAGGAATGAGGGCAGGGTTCTCATTCCAGGCAGTGATAACTTGTTATGCTTGATGTTTCTGTGCTAGAAAAACAAAATCATGTAAGCAGAGTCATTTTTACAAGTTTGAAGAACTAAGGCCACCTAATTTTGTGTCACCATGAGAGAATGTTCCTAGGAAACTCACTGACACATGTAATTTTTGTGAGAAATTGGTTCTTAGAATCATGCCAGGGAGCTGAACACTCAGAATTTATTAAATATTAAGTGCCACCAATTAAAAGCCAAGCAAAGTAACTATTTCTCCTATCTAGTTGTTTGTCTCCTTTCTCGTATTCCAATACCTTTATTTTTCACTGACTGTATTCTACCTGGCTATTTCTTGGACGTTGCTATTGTTTATGGTATATACTTATTACTGAATTTTAAAGGAGAAATGACAGAATCTACTGCCTTTTCTACTGCTCTGAAAGGGCTTCCTAAAGGCGCATGTTTTACAACCTTCTGTATGACAGTTACTGAGAACAATGTTAGAGCATTTCCTAAAATGATTTTTCTCCATTCTTCAAGACAGCAACAAAAGCAGAGAGAAGTCAGCAATAGTCAGCGTGGTGTCCTGGAAAGGATCATAAGCTCCAAGGGCCAAGAGACCTTAATATGCAGTCTTGGTTCAATCCTTCAATGGCTATGTGACCTTGGGCAGGTTACTTAACCTCTCTGAGCCTGAATTTCCTCATATATAAGATTAGGGAGGTGATAGTGGCCTCTGGTTTCTCTTCCACGTCTCTCCCTGAGGGATCTCACTGCCCTCTTCGGTTCCATGTCACTTACCACGTCGGTCCTGAGGATACCCACATCCTCACCTGCAGCCCAGCCCTCTCTCCTGTGCTTCTGAACTACATTTCTGCTCATTTTGCAGACGACTTCACTGAGATGTCCCCCAGGCACCTTAAACACATTATACACCCGGCACGTAGTATGTGCCCAGGGAGTTACTGTTTTTTTTTTTTTAAGATTTTATTTATTTATTAGAGAGAGAGAGCGCACGCGCACAAGCAGGCAGAGGCAGAGAGAGAAGCAGGCTCCCAGGGAGCCTGATGTGGGACTCGATCCCAGGACCCTGGGATCATGACTGAGCAGAAGGCAGCAGCTTAACCGACTGAGCCACCCAGGCGTCCCAGGGAGTTACTGTTTAATGAAAAGCCAAGAGTCTTTCCACAGGCTACTTCCTCTGCATGGAGCACTTATCTTCTTTCCTGCACTGGCATGTCCTGTTTATTTTTTAAGATTTTCCTTGGTCTCTTCCTCCAGGGAGATTTCCTGGACTTTCCAGACTAAGCTAGAGGCCCCTACTAGGTGCTCGAATAGTCCTTTTTGTTTCTCGTAGCTCTGATGCTTCTGCATTGCAACTGACAACTCACTTGTCAGATTCCCCTCTCCGACCCCACAGAAAGGACTCTGTCCGTCTGTTCATTGCTGTATTCCCAGCCCCACCCACCAGGGTGTGGCCCATAGCAGGTATTCAACCTATATGTGTTGGGTGACTGAATGTATGAACTCAACAGAAGTTATTACTATAATAACAAAAACATTTAGAAACAGCAGCTATTAAGTATTACAACTCATCCACTCATTCAATCACTATTTACTAAGGACCCGCTATGTACGAGGCCCTCGGTTAAGAAACCGATTATGAAAAAGCGACAGAAATAGAGAAATGGGTTTATAAGGCAATCTGATGGAAAATAAATAAACACATAAGCAAACAAAACCAGATGACCAAACCATATGGACACTGTGATTACGACTCTTTAAAATAGGTAGGCAGCAGCCTGGTGTCGTGTGGTGGTTTCTAAGGTTTTCTATTTTTAGTTAAAGGCTTTTTGTTCACATAAAGTCTTAGAAGCTCAAAATATAAAACAGAAAAAGGCAGAGGTTTGTAGGGGTGCTTGATAGAGGGGTGAGAGCTGGAGCCTGCCCGCGCTTCTCTTACTGTTCTTGCCCCTCTGCCCCTGTGCCAACACCTCTCCTCCCAGACATGAGGGTAGCTGCCGTGGCATGTTCAGAGAGCAGGAGGATTTGAAAAGCCCCAGAAGAGACTTCTGGTTAAACACTGCAGTTTAAAAACATGCACTTTGCTTTGATTCTTTCTAAAATGCCACTACATTGACAGCAAAAGGGCCAAAATGGGTGAAGAGTCAGTGTCGGGACACCTGGGTGGCTCAGTTGGTTGGGCAGCTGCCTTTGGCTCAGGTCATGATCCCAGCTTCCTGGGATCAAGTCCCACATTGGGCTCCTTGCTTAGCGAGGAGCCTGCTTCTCCCTCTGCCTCTGCCTGCACTCTGTCTGCCTGTGCTCACTCTCTGACAGATAAATAAATAAAATCTTAAAAAAAAAAAAAAAAAAAGAGTCAGTGTCAACCTTTTTGGGAACATAGACAGCAACTAGATGAGGGGAGACTAAGCCCGCATAGCTGAGGAAACAGAAACCTGAGCGTCTGCAGATGAGGAACTGTGAAGAAAGAAGCCTGTCCGGGGCACAGCACCCTGGAAAGGCCCTGAAATTGGAGGCACAGATTCTTCCGAAAGAGAGGGTAAGAGGCAGGGCTGTGGTTTGTGGAAAGTCTTCTGAAGGAGCAGTCAGATCCCCGACTCCTTTCCTCTTCTCTCAGCAGCCTAAGGATGACCTCTCTCGCACCTCAGCAGAAGCCAGGTTATGTTGGAGATAGTGAAGAGGCTCCAGACTCAGGGACAGACCCAGGCCAGGGTGATGGAGACACCATACGGCAAGAGAATGAACTGACTGGTTCTGGATTAGACATGTGACCCAAACAGGGCCAAATGAATCCATTCTTGGCATTTCTGTATTCTGAGACTGGGAGAGAAAAGCAGGGTTGGAAGCCACGTCTCCCCTCCACATGAAAAAAGCCTATCGAAAGTGAAAAGAAGGAAGTAAATTGCAGATGAGAGGGAAAGAGAGAAAGACAGAGAGAGACAGAGAAAGAGGGACAGAGAGAGTGGGAGGGGGCAGGGGAGGGACAGAGATTGATTGTGTGTGTGTGTGTGTGTGTGTGTCCATCCAGGTGAGTGTCCTGGATGTGTTGAGGCCCTGTTCTAATCTTTTGAGGCCCTGTTCAAATCTCTGCTTTGACTGGTTCTTGTAACTCTTCCTTCAATTCTATAAACCACTCAATATCCTTCTATATCGGTTTGCTAGGACTGCCATCACAAAGTATCGCAGATTGGGTGGCTTAAACAACAGAAATTTATTTCCTCATGGTTCTGGAGGCAGGAAGTCCAAAATGAAAGTGTTGGCAGGGTTAGCGTCTTCTGAGGCTTCTCTCCTTGGCTTGTAGACGGCCATCTTCTCCCTTGTGCCTTTCCAGGGTCTTCCCTCTGTGCTGTCTGTATCCTACCCTCCTGTTTTTAGAACACCAGATTGGATTGGGCCTACCCATACGAGTTCATTTTCCCTTAATTATTTCTTTAAAGACCCTATCTCCAGGTAGAGTCACATTCTTTTGTTTGTTTTTAAAGATTTTATTTATTTATTTGAGAGAGAGAGAGAGAGAGACAGCATGAACTGGAGGGGTAGGGCACAGAGGGAGAGGTAGTCTCCCTGCTTGCTGAGTGTGGGGCCTGGAGACATGAGGCTCTTTGTGGGGCTCAATCCCAGGATCCTGAGATCATGACATGAGCCAAAGTCAGACGCCTAACTCACTGAGCCACCCAGGCACCCATAGAGTCACATTCTGAAGTATTTGTTGTTAGGACTTCAGTATATGAATTTTGAGGAGAGGGGCATGATTTAACCTGTTAAAATTAATATGGACAGCAAACAAATAGATTTTGAAATAACTTAAGCTATTTCTAACTTAGTTTCTGCCACTTGCACCTAAACACCTTGACTTAACATTCACTCAGCTCTTGTGTACCACCTTGTGGGCCTTATAGTTTTCCTTAGCTATTTTTTTTAACCTGTACTTCCATTAATCTTTTCCTATGTTTATGTTCCTTAAAATGAGAAGTAGATCATAGTTTGCATAGCCTATGGAGCTAGATGATCTGATTCAGAGAGCTCTACTTATTAGCTATTTGGTCTTGGTAAAGTTCTCTATGCCTCAATTCCCTCATCTGTTAAATGGGAATGATGATGATAGCAGGTTGTTGTGAAGATTCAATACGTTGATGAATGTAAAGCATTTAGAATAGAGACTGGCATATGGTGAGTTTTATGTAAGTGTGTGCTTTTATTCATTCAGAAGTCTCTATAAAAAATGACTATGTTATGTACATATAGATGCTTAATAAATATTTATTACCAGTTTTTAAAAGTAATCTCTATGTCCAACATGGGGCTCAAACTCATGACACCAGGGTCAATAATTATTTATTCATTCTACTCCGTAAATATATGTGCTGTAAAAGGGATTCGTAAAAATAACTTCAAATCATTATTTAATATATTGTTATCTGCCAATGTAAAGTTTCTTTTTTTTTTTTTTAGATTTTATTTATTTGACAGACAGAGATCACAAGTAGGCAGAGGGGCAGGCAGAGAGAGAGGAGGAAGCAGGCTCAGAGAGAGGAGGAAGCAGGCTCCCTGCTGAGCAGAGAGCCCGATGCGGGGTTCCTTCCCAGGACCCTGGGACCATGACCTGAGCAGAAGGCAGCGGCTTAACCCACTGAGCCACCAGACGCCCATAAAGTTTCTTTATAATGTTCTTTTTCCTTGTTTAGTCAATGGTCACTATAAACAGCTATAACTCTGGACACTATCTTAAATACTTTAAGCAAGCTGATAAAATAAACAAGTATAGAGCCATTTTCTTGGACTTTAAAATCTCTGTCATTTCGGAGGAGAGGCTGTGGTAAAAGTTAGGGTTGGCTCTGGTCTTGGCTCTACCCATACACTGTGAGCCTGGACAAAATCTTGCCTTCTTGCTGGTTTCATTTAAAGACTGAGGCTGGATTACGTAAGCTTTAGGGTCTCTAATGCCAATATTCTATATTACTTAACATTCTATATTACTTACCTTTGAAAGAACATCTTACCTGATCTGTTCAGAGCTTTTAAAAAATTACATTATCCCTCATTTCCTACTTTGAATATAACTTTAATAATTCTGACGCATAGTTAGATGTATGTCTGGGCATCCATTGGATGAATGAGAAACAAATTAAAATTTGGGAGAGATCAATAGCAATTATAGTGTCTTTTGATAAGTTGAGCATTTTATTTCTAATGAGTAACCCTGCCCCCCAAAGAAACCGGTAAGATGATAAGAAAATAATATAAAATGCTACTTTATTTTATTTAATTTTAACTCCTTGGTCATTCTTAATTTTTTCAGAGCAGTCTTTTGAGTTCTAGTCCTATACGGTTAACAGATTAGTCATTCTGTAATTATAGAGTATCTGGCCCTGCTGGGAGGCAGGGGTGGGGGGTGGGGGAAGACGAGAAATACATAATGTTTGCTTTTGTGCTCCTACCTTGTGCTGGAAACACGCCAACAAAACGCTCAGAAATAAAAAGGTGTGGGGCACCTGGGTGGCTCAGTGGGTTAAAGCCTCTGCTTTCGGCTCAGGTCATGATCCCAGGGTCCTGGGATCGAGCCCCACATCTGGCTCTCTGCTCAGCAAGGAGCCTGCTTCCTCCTCTCTCTCTCTGCCTACCTCTCCGCCTACTTGTGATCTCTCTCTCTCTCTCTGTCAAATAAATAAATAAAATCTTTAAAAAAAAAAAAAGGAAAGAAATACAAAGTTGTGCACAGGCCAGTGTGTGCCAAGTTAATACCACACTACTTTCATTTAACAAAAGTGTATTCATTGCTTGCTCTGTTCCTGGGGATCGGGGCTGAACCAGACAAAGTTCTAGTCCTCTTGGAGTTGACATTTTAGTTAAATATACAACTTTGAATCAAAGAAAAAAAATGAAGGTAAAGTGAGGGTTAATCTCCCTCCATTAGCCTCATAGGCAGGTTCATACCCTGGCAGCAGGGGGCGGTCTCCTCAGGGTGGGCAGCTCTGTGGGTCTACAAGGCGGTCTCACCCCTCTAGGGAAAGAGCCATGTACCTGGTATATCTAACAGGGCAGGTCATTGCTGAACCTTCTGCATACGACGTTATTTTCAGTAATAATACTGAAACGAAATGAATAATCATAATAATGGACAGAAAAGAAACAGTGAGATTTTTCTTTTATTGAACTCTGTATATGTAATCATGTCAATAAAAATAATTATTAAGTCATAAAATAAATTAGCACAGGATCAAAGAAGAGGGAAAAGTAATGGACTAATATTTTTAAATTATATTAGTTTTTTCCAAATGAAAAGGAAAAAGCATATACCTACATACTAGCCTGCCACAGACATGAGTAATAACATTATAGGCTAATAATCATTAGTTCGCAATTAAAAATAAAAAATATTAAAGATAATATTTCATGTATGAAAACTTGCACTTACCAAACAAGAATATTATAGCTTGCAGTTTGCACTGTTTTAAATTTTAATCACAGATAAAAGCCCCAAGTGGTCACATAGAATGAGAGGATTAAATAGAATGAGAGAGAATGGAAGTAGCACAAGTTCTGTTACAATCACTTCTTTCAAATCTATGTTTAAATACAGTAGCAGATAGTTCCACCTGAGGTGGAGACAGGAAAGGCACCAAAAGCAAGCATGGATGGTTCTGAACCATAAGGAACCTAACTCCCCAACAAACACTTGTAGATGGGTTGGTTGATGCCTGTGCCCTTCTGACTTAACTTCTATATAGAGTCCGAGGCCTCTGGAAGGATGAAAAAGTATTAATTTTATTTATTATAATATTGAATAGTAACTGCAGAAATTGTTGAGAACTTAGACTGCTGAAAGATCTGGGGGGAGGAAGAGTATTTTACATGGGATCTGACATTGTATAGAATTGCAGATGTGTGATTATTGTTCTTAAAGGCAGACCAACTTTTAGACTGTTTTTATTATTGTTTCAAAATTCTATATAGACCATGCATGCCCTTATTGTTTGAGATCCTTCCTATTATCACTCATGGACTCCCATGCCATAGGAAATGAGGAAAAATAGTATAGGAACTATAACTTAGAGCCACATGTGTTGAATTTGTATGATTCTTCCTTCTTCCGCATTCCAGGCCCAGGGGACAACAGCCCCACACAGGGACCTCAAGAAGCCCCAGCAGACATTCTGGATCTTGCAGCAGAGTAAGGAGCCTGGGAACCTTAAGTTGCCTTTGGTAGGTTTTGAAATTATAGTGTAAAGTGATTTATCTACTGGGTGAGTGCAAAATTGGAATTAGGGTGTATATTCATGCGTACGTGTGTGTGTGTGTGTGTGTGTGTGTGCGCGCGCATGAGGGGTGAGGTTCGGGAGGCTGGTGAAGAGCAGTAGGATACACATAAGATGAATTTGTGCCCCCTCCTGGAAATAATGGGAAATTTTGGTTTTAAAATTAATGTGGATTTAAATAGCCTCTCTTCAAGAATTTTGAAATATTTCACAGATGCTCTTTAATTCCTATTTTTTAATCTCCCCGTGAGTTTGGCAAGAGATGCCTATTGTAGTTTAATAAGGAAGACATTGTGATAGGGGTATTCAGTGATTCCCCCTGTCCCAGGGCGAATGTATGAAACAGCAGATGAGTTTTAGATGTATGTATAGAAGAGGGAAAAATTCAGGCCAAATCAATAACAAGCAGTTATTGAAAACTACTGTTTAGGAATATAACATGACACTGTCTGGTCCGGTTGAAGCTTCCCAGTGACCCGGCCAGTCCACTTGCAGAGGCACGCCCAGCGGACATCTCCTGTATGTGCACAAGGAGGCACGTGTGAGAACGTTCTGACAGACTGACTCTATTGGGCTACTCGATGCCACCGATGACGCTCAAGGAAGATGGCCTTCTGGGCCACTGCTGCGGAAGCCATGTTGTTGTAATGTTCCTCTGCTCAGCCAGCTGGGCTCTAGGTCCCCCAGCTCACCCAAGGCACAGCCCAATCCTCACCTACCTTGTGCCTCACACTACAGGCCTCTCCCCTCCTACCCAGGGCCTCCCTGTTGCCACTGAGGTACAAGATACGACAAGACTGCCAGGGGCACTGGCGAGATAGGGCCCAGGAGGCTGCAGGCAGAAAAGGAATGTCCCTGGCATTCCTTTGTCGCCTCATAGGCTGGTGGCTCTCACTGCCATTTCTTTATGGCTGCAAGGGGAACCAGGAAACAATTCCAGAAGTGCGAGGCGTTCAGACCCAGTGAAGCAAATTTCAACCCCAGAGAGGTAAAGGATGAGAGCCAGAGCCATAGATAATTTTTTCTCCTTCCTCTCCTTCAAAGGACTCTTCTGAGAACTGTTTCCATGTGGCTTTTCTAGAAACTTCTTACCTGACCGAGCAACCAGTTGTGCTTTTTAGTGAAGTGGAGGGCCATTTCAGAACTTTCCTTCCCCTTCCTTTCTTCCTCAATGCCCTGTCCTCCTTCACTCTTGCTGCTTTGGGCTTGGCATTCTTCCAGTAAAGATTTAGAAGGTAAATTTTGCCTCAGATTATCGTTTCTAGGGAACTCAGACTCAGACAAAGAATATTTATTGCAGCAAAATTGTCACAATGCTCAGACATTGTTTTATGATCTCAAAAATTAATTAAACCATTAGAACAAAGAAAAAGAAGGAAGAATAGAGGGGAAAAAAGGGACTCTCAAGCTGAAAACTAAAATTAAAGCAAACTCCATACTAAGAACAGCTTATGACTTAGAAGACTTCACTTCTGTTCTTTCTCTGCTGCTCTTTTGCAAGCTGTCCTATAACCTTATATTTTAAATCATTGCAATATTGTGAAAAGCTTTCAGCTTTCAGCTCCTAAAAACATGCTTAAATATATGGATGCCAATGATTAGTCTAGAAAAGAAAAACATATTCAGAAGAGTAGTTGCTGTTTCAGGTACAAATTTAATACCTTTTATTTTTGTAAAATTGACCAAATTTTAGAAGTTCATCCAAGAATTCTGGGGTCAGGTGACCCGGGATTAAAAACATATACCTAGCCATCACTTAAAAGTTCTTTCATTTCTTTAAGCTTCAACTTTCTCTTCTTTCAGATAAGGATAAGATAGTCCTCAATTCATAGGGTTGTCTTGGGTTTTAAATGAGATTCAGTGTCTGGTGCATAGTTTTCAATAAACATTATCATTACCCATTATAGCCCCAAGGAGGAAAATCAAGTGAGCAAAAATTGGTGCCAAACGAAGCTACATTTATGCTTGTTATCTTGAGAAAGATGAATCCCAGTTGGAGCTTTTGCCATGGGAACGATGTAGGATTTTTTTTCATCATTGTGTGTATGTGAGTATGTGTGTGTATGAACTCATTCAACCCATTTTCTTGATCACCTATTGTAGACCTGAATTTTTTTCATGGCGTGAAGATAGATGGAAATCAAGATAGACTAGGTCTCTGTTCTCAAGGATTTCTTGTTCATAAAAAAAATCTTGTTATTGGTGTTTTTTGTTTTGTTCTGTTTTTTGCTTATATGTTAGCTATTCAGGAGATATTCAGCATTTGGTAAGGTGATGAGAGATCAATACCCAGGACAGATGAGAAAACCTGAGGTTTGTAGTTTTGATACACTTAGATGCTATTTTGAGGGAAACCAAGAAATGTATGTTCTCTGGAAAGGTGTGGAAGGGGGGCAAAAAGAGACCCACGGTTCAAATCCCAGAGGTGACAGTTGTCGACAGTGGTCCCAAGGAGGCGCTGTTGCCAGGGAAGTATTGAGGGCATGGGTGGAAAGAGGACCACATCCGGGATACTGTTATCTCCGAAGTCCCAACCAGGTACTTCACTGACTGCCCAGCGACTGGTGGGGAGAACTGAGGTCGGAAGCCCCCACTAAAATTTCTGTCTTCCCTGGGGTGGGATTTGGCTCCTCTACACCCGAGGGAGCAGTTTTGTCCTGCCCCTCTCCGGTTGCCTGATGCTCACTTCTTATCTCTTTGTCACAAGCCGGGTCACCATAAGCACACAGAGGACTTCCCTTCTCTTGGGGAATTGCCAATTCTGTGAAACCAACTGTCTTAAATCATCTAGACATATAGACCAGTATATGAGGAAAAGCCTGGTAACAGACCATCTTTTAAAATGAAAACTTGGGACACCCGGGTGGCTCAGTTGGTTGAGCGGCTGCCTTTGGCTCAGGTCATGATCCCAGGGTCCTGGGATGGAGTCCCACATGGGGCTCCTTGCTCAGCAGGGAGCCTGCTTCTCCCTCTGCCTCTGCCTGCCACTCTGCTCTCTCTCTTTCTCTCTTACAAATAAATAAATAAAATCTTTGAAAAAAAATTTAAAAAAATCAATCTGCTCTAAAAAAATTTTAAAATGAAAACTCACCTTTATTTGTTCACCATGGTCCAAAAACACTTGTCTTTTTCCCCCCTCTTCTTAAAATATGTCATGTTTCTGTTTCAGGGTCTTAGCACATGCTGTTCCCTCTGCCTGGAATTCATACTCCCAAATCATCATACAACAGGCTTCACTGTCACCTCTTTGGAGAGGCCTTTCTTGACCACCCTACTCAGTGTCAATCACCCCACTTGCAGCCCAGATACTAACTAATTATCTTATTCTTTCTCTCGCTTCTCTCTCCCTCCGTGCCTCCCTCCTGTTCTTTCTTCATTTTTTTTTTTAATGCTTCAGGTAAAAAACAGTGAGTCAATCATATACCTCAATTCATGGTACACTATTATTCCCTTTCTTTCATGGATATTTCTTTCACTCAGCCCTGATTTCCATTTTCATTCCCTCCCCTTTCACGTAGGCATCCACCATAGGATAGTAGATATATACTCTTTGATATAAGTGCAATACTGTAAAACATCAGGTGTTGTTTGGTATATGTTTTAAATTTTTATTAAAGCATTGTGCCATAGACCTTGTTCTATTTATGTTTTACAATCAGCAGGGGGATTTAAAGATCCATATGTATTTGCATTCATTTCTTCCAAGCGATCCCTGGCATTCTGTAGAATGCATTTATCCCTGCTTAGGGTGAGCTCCCAAAAAGAACTTTACATTGACTATCCCCATCTTTGCCCCTTTATAGATCTGGGAGAAAATTGATCAGGACATCTAACTGGGGAGGGATTGCTGGTCATATGTAGGTACATACTTACATACATATAAGGTCTAAATACTTGAAATATATTAAACCAGTCAGTCCTCACAAGAACCCTCTGAAGTAGGTGTTATTATCATCCCCATTTTACCAGTAAAGAAACTGAGTGGTTCATGACCTGTTCAAGGTTGGGCTTTAAACTTGTAGGTGACTCCCTCTGGGCAAGTATAAGAAGAGCCCTCAGTGCCCTAGCTGGCGCTGTCCTACTCCTCACCCCGTCCCCATATGCTCTGTACAAACACGCCTCAGAGAACCAGCACCCCTGTCCTGCCCTTTATGGAGACTGTTTTCCCCTCATTGGTAATCCCCTAGCCCTTGGCCTGCGGAAGGGATGGATGGGCCCATTTTTATCTTCCTCACCCTGGCCAGCCTCTGACATTCCTGGCCAGCTGCTATTGGCCTCAGGGTGGCACCAGGCCAGGCAGTGATTTGCCAAGAAAACAGCCGCAACTCTGCCTCCACCATGCTCCAGAGGTGACCTCCTCTGCTTCCCCTGTTGTTTGCCACCAGCAGGTCACAGCCACCCCTCCTCTCCGCCCAGGGCTCCTTTTGCCTCTTGCCTAGACTTACCCAGATTTGAAAAGTCATGCTTCCCTCTGGCGTCGCGAGGCAACATCAGGTTTGGATTTTGTGGGGAGCCTAATAGTCTTCAGAACTCTAACCAAGACCTGAAATTGTCATCTTTGTTTATTTGTTTACCTGTTTATTATATGTTACCCTCCCTGTAAGACTATAAATGCATCGTGAGCAAGGACTTTGCCTTTCTCGTTTCTATACCTTCAGCTTCAGTTCAATACCCAGCATATACAGATTAAGGACGATGTAAGAAATAGCCTTGTGTTCCTTGGTTCCCTTTATGTAAATTCAAGGATCAGAAAAATATAAGTACAGCTTTTATTAATGTAGGAAATGAGATCGTGGATAATGTTCTTTATCTAATTGTGACTCATGGGAAGAGGCAAGTTTGGGGTGGAATGTAGACCAAGCTTATTGGATATTTTTATCGTCATTCTCAAAGTGTGGTCTGAGGACTCCTTGGGAGGTCTCAAGACATTTTCAGGGGGCTCATGGGGTCAAAATCATGCATGCACAAAAGATCTGTTCAAAATTCGGGAGAGACTGATGGATTTTAAGATAACAGAATGCAGAATATTCATCAATATGCTTTCAGTTTCCACACTGGAGCCAAGTTTTAAGAAACTATTGCTTGTTAAGTTTTGGTATAGTAGCACAAAAGAATATCTTCAATAATCTGAAAAGACTATTAAAATATTCTTCCGGGGGGGTGCCTGGGTGGCTCAGTGGGTTAAGCCGCTGCCTTCGGCTCAGGTCATGATCTTAGGGTCCTGGGATTGAGCCCCGCATCAGGCTCTCTGCTCAGCGGGGAGCCTGCTTCCCTCTCTCTCTCTCTCTCTGCCTGCCTCTCTGCCTACTTGTGATCTCTCTCTGTCAAATAAATAAATAAAATCTTTAAAAAAAATATTCTTCCAGGGGCGCTTGGGTGGCTCAGTTGGTTAAGCATCTGCCCTCAGCTTAGGATATGATCCCAGGGTCCTGGGATCAAGCCCCCATGTTCGGCTCTCTGCTCAGCATGGAGTCTTCTTCTGCCTCTATGCTCTCCCTCACTCTCTCTCTCAAATAAATAATGATCTTTTAAAAAATACTCTTCCTGCCCCCCAAAATAATTCTCTTTCATTTTCCAACATCATATCTGTATGAGGCCAAATCTTTTTCATGTACTTCAATCAAAATAATATATTACAATAAATTAAAGTGAAATTAAAGAAACTATGTGAATCTATAGTTGTCTTCTGTTGAGCCAGACATTAAAGAGATTTGTGAAAAGGTAAAATAGTGCTACTCTCTCACTGTCTTTTTTTCATTCTGGAAAATATAGTTATTTTTCTTTTTTTTTAAAGATTTTATTTATTCATTTGTTAGAGACAGAGAGAGAGACAGAGAGTGAGTACAAGCAGGGGAGGGCCAGAGGGAGAAACAGACTCCTTGCTGAGCAGGGAGCCTGACCTGGGACTCTATCCTGGGACCTGAGGATCATGATCTGAGCCAAAGGCAGACACTTAACCAACTGAGCCACCCAGGTGTCCCTGGGAAACACAGTTATTTTTCATAAAAGGATGTCATTTATGCTACTATATAGTAGGCTTACTATATGTACTTTATAATTACTTAATATTTTAAAATCTCTCAGTTTTAATTTCCAGACTATAAATATCAATAGATGTAACCACCAGAAATAGATTTTTGGGTCCCCAATAATTTCTAAGAGCATATGGGACAAAAAGTTTTAAGAACTTCTACTTTATTCCATTGCAAGGAGATGAACCCCAAGTCTACGAACTAGCTATAGACTCTTGGTTTTCAGAACCTGGAGTCTTGATTTTTTTTTTTAAAGATTTTATTTGTGGGCGCCTGGGTGGCTCAGTGGGTTAAAGCCTCTGCCTTCTGCTCAGGTCATGATCCCAGGGTCCTGGGATTGAGCCCCGCATCGGGCTCTCTGCTCAGCAGGGAGCCTGCTTCCTCCTCTCTCTCTGTCTGCCTACTTGTGATCTCTGTCTGTCAAATAAATAAATAAAATCTTAAAAAAAAAAAAAAAGAAAAAAACCCCGATTTTATTTGTTTATTTGGCAGAGAGAGACACAGCAAGAGAGGGAACACAAGCAGGGGGAGTGGGAGAAGGAGAAGCAGGTTCCCCCCCGAGCAGGGAGCCCGATGTGGGGCTCGATCCTAGGACCCCGAGATCATGACCTGAGCCGAAGGCAACCACTTAACCAACTGCACCACCCAGGCACCCATGGAGTCTTGATTTTTAAGAGCAATTTTTATATCTTAAGTCAAATTCATTCCCAGAAAAAAGTGATACGAATTCTTTACAAATAAACTAGTTTTATCAATTAGATATTACTGTGAACAAACAAACAAAAACAAAAAATAAAGTACTTATATAGCTCCAAGATCGAGGGGTTAAGCATGAAGTCTTCTGAGGCGCAGGGTTGAAACCGGCACAGTTTCACTCTCTCTTAGTCTGTTGGCCAAACCCAGAGTTGAAGGACTCATCCTGGGGGGGAGTAGATGCAAAGTCATATTGCAAAGAGAGTGGGCAAGAAGGAGTGAAGGACTGGGCATTAAGGTGCTCTATACCAACTTAGTAAAATTAAGATGGCAAGTCCAACTTTCTAGTTACTGTTGCTTAACATTGGAGGCATGGAACTGCCTTCTTTACTCAAATCCTTGGAAACTTAGAAGTCTCTGAAACACTGTTTTTTAAATTCACTATAAACTCCTTATATAGATAGATACTCAATCCATAAAACTTTGTTTTTTTGCCAAATTTGTATATTAATTATGTAAGTCAGTTACCTATTTAACTCCCAATGGATGTTCAAAAAACTTCAAAAACCATTTCTTTATAGTGCTCATCTGCAACTGTTGAGGGAGTTAGAGAAGCTTGGTCTCTAAAGCACTTTCTTGCACTATTTACTGAAGAGTTAAAAGAGTAAGGATAGTAATTATAAAGTATATTACTGTATCAGTTCACCCAAAGGGGAATTTGTTTTGGCACTAAACAGGGCAAGGCACACTTTTGAAGACATATGTTTCTTCTAATAACCAACTGTATTAGTTGTCTCACAGATTAGGGAAGGGAGGAAGAAAGAGATAAATAAGTTAATCGAAAACATAAACTCAGAGGCAACACAATAAATACCTATCTCATAAAAAAGACCCTTTACAACAATTTTAGGGCTCTAAGAGAAATAAGAACAAAACTTAGATTTAGATGATGCTTTTCCCCCCAAATAGTCCAAAACTCTTTAAAAGGAATCCCTCTAGACCTCATTATGTGAAAGATAAATATTTTACTCTCATTTTGTGTAAAAATTCAACAAGTATCTGTGAAAAACTAAAACAATTGGTGAAAAGTCTAGTTATTTAATTATTTGACTCAGTTCAGCTTCACTCTTATCTTCTTGATTAATTGATATTCTTCATATACTTTGGAGCAATGGAGAATCAATCTTTAATTTATTATCATTTACTGAATGCTTATCACATGTTCGGCACTGAGGGAATCCTGACATTATAAAACTAGTCCTTCTTCACAGGATCCTATTGTCTATTTGGGGAGGTAATCAGTGCATTTTTTTAAAAAATAATAACAGAAGGCATAAAATATAAGTTCTGAAAGACCAGTGAGACTAGCTGGAGAGGGGACAGTGTTTTCTCCCCAACATCCATTAAGCCTCAACCTCAACCCATTTTGGAAAAAAAAATCATGTTATTTACGTGGGATTATCCTCACCCCCAGCTCCAGGGCTGATCCCTAACTGGCCTAAATCAATCAAAGTAATCCCAGCCTCTGGAGCCAAGGGATGGGTTCTGGTAATTCATGAAATTCCTACAGCCACAGGGACTGGGCATGGGAACTCAGTCAGCTGGAAGCTCAGGATTTCTGTGGAATTTCTGGAGTGCAGATACTCTCCCTCCTTCTGAGTGAATATGGTTGTGAGGCCTGGACCTGCTTCTCAACACATTGCCGTATTGGGGGATATCCCACCACATGCATATCCGTGGGAGACAGGGATGCCTCCTAGTGTAGAAACACTGAGGGCCAGATAGTCATCGCCCCAGGCAGCTTCACAGCTTCTGCTCGGCCATCTGAACGACCTGTGTGGTTCTGTGAATCCCGAGCTAGCAACGTGGAGGAATTGGAGAATTAATTTTGTTAGTGGCAGGTGGGTGCGTGGGAGCAACAGGCAATGCCCTAGAGCAACAGTTTCAGAAGTAGTGCTTAGCATCCTGAATCCCAGGGTCGGAATGGAGCGCACCGTCTTGACCAAACTGCTTCTGTGGCCTAATTTCCACTGCAGGTCTACCTAGCCTTTGACTTACCCAACATCCTTTCAGTAAATGTGATCAGCCCAGAATCCATTTTTAGTGCTTAGACCGAGAATCCTCTCTAGAACGTTTAGCCAAACATCCCCTTTCATTGTGTCTAAGCCCTCCTGAGCTGGACTTTCTGTTATGTGAAGCTAGAAGCATCCTGAGTCTGGAGTACTGGCAGGACGTGTTCTCAGAGCCCCGAGCAATAACGGAGTGTCAGAATGGGTTGGGTATGCGACTGAACTTAGCCTAATGCATCGACCCAGTGCAGGCAAGGAGGTTGCAGCAGGGAATAGTCACGTGGTGACTACAGGGGAGGGAGGACGGCAGTTCTGAACTCAGTTCAGCAGCCTTGTTCCCCCAGAACTGAGGGTGAGCCTCATGCCCTCTCCCCTACCCTCTTTGTTGTGGGTAAGGCAGGTAGGAAGAATGACAGGCTAGATCATCCTTCCCATTCTCACCCTAATCCAATCCTACTTGGATGTTATGAGCTAAGGGTTTGCAAACCCATCGTTGGGCTGGTCCTGCAGAGTTGGCTGTCTGTGGTCTAGACTTTCGAGGGACAGATCTCATTCTGGGATGTGCAGGCAAGTGCCTCCAGTTGCCCCCTGTCCAGACAAGCTCGCTTGTTGAGTATCCCCGCAGCCTAGGCGACAGCCATTCAGTGTTGAGGCCTTGTTCACAGGGTCATCAAGACATGAGGTTACGAGGTATGCCCCCACACAAATTAAGGAACATTTAGAAATTAGTTTGAATAAATACATACTGGCTTCATCATTATGCTTATTTTTCTGTATCTCCACTTGCGCTTGGATTTTGGCTTGGCTATTTCTTACCATTCTGTTAGCTCTTTGATGCCTCTAAGATATTTTTTCTAATCTAGCCAGCATTTTTAGTTCTTTTCAGTGGGAGAGTGATCCAAAACATCTTGGTAACCAATACTGTCAGAAATAGAAACCTTCCACTGAGTTTTTTTTTAACTTCATCATCATAGTTTTCATTCTTATAAGTTTCAGGTAGGCCTTAAGTCTCTGATAATTTAAAATGAGTTCTTATTGCCTGTCCATATTTCAAGCCTGTCTTGTACTTCTTTAAAATTGTCGGACATAGTTATTTTATATTTGCTGTCTGATATGTTCAGTATCTGAGGTCTTTGGAGTCCTTTGCTGATATCTGCCTGTTATGCTGGATCTTGTTCATGGTGCCTTATGTCCTAGTATGCTTGAAGTGTTTGCTGAAAGACTGTTCCTTAGAAATTGTGTGTGTGTTTGTGTGTGTGAGAATTTCCAGAACTGATGGAAAAACCCCCATAGATTCAAAAAGAATCCTATCCTTACTCCCACTCCCCACCCAAAAAGAAAAATCTCTAGGACAAACTAAAAACATTCAGATACACACATCTATATTTATAATGTTATATCAGCTTGAAGAAGAAACATGGAAGATGCACAATCTATTTTTAACATGGTCATGTGAGCATGGGAGTTAAGGGCAGGGTGGGGAAAGAATGATGTGGGGGATGAGGACAGGGAAGATGGGGAAATAACAAAACAAAAAGGGAAACAAAAGGTGCAAACAAGTATGATTACATTTAGGAATTTTAATAAATGTATATCTATGTAGAAAGAAAGCTTAAAAATAAAATGTATAAACAAAGGAAAACAATATCTCTTTCACTGTAGAGAAAGATCCAAAATAAAATAATTAGAAACTGACTTTAAACGTGGATTCAGAGACTAATGCCCTGTGACCACATGCAAAGGTGATTCAACCCTAAGAAATATATCAATGTAATTCAATATACTATGGTTAACTAATTAAAAGTCAACAATCTTATGTCAGAATAAATACATGCTCCTAATACCAATGACTGGGAAGACCACTTGGTAGTTGAGCATTTCTTTAGAGAAGATCACCTGGAATTCAGGGTATTGCTGTTCATCCCCCGTGGGCCTCCTTTCAACCTCTTTGAGAAGAAGAAGAAAATGAACAACATTCAACTCTATGCCCGCCATATGTTCTTCGAGGACAGCTGCGATGACAGAGCATCTCAATTTCATTCGTGGTGTGGTTGACTCCAAGGACCCGCCCTAGAAAGCTCCCTAGAAATGCTCCAGCAGAGCAAACTCTTGAAGGTCATTCGCAAAACCATTGTAAAGTAATGATGTCTTGACCTCTCCTCTGAGATGGCAGAGGACAAGGAGAACCATAGGAAATTCTATGAGGCTTTCTCTAAAAACCTAAAGCCTGGGGGCACCTGGGTGGCTCAGTGGGTTAAAGCCTCTGCCTTCTGCTCAGGTCATGATCCCAGAGTCCTGGGATCGAGCCCCGCATCGGGCTCTCTGCTCAGCAGGGAGCCTGCTTCTGCCTCTCTGTCTACTTGTGATCTCTCTGTCAAATAAATAAAATCTTTAAAATAAATAAATAAATAAATAAATAAATAAATAAAATAAAAACCTAAAGCCTGGAATCCATGAGAGCTGGACTCCTCGGCATGGCCTTTCTGAGCTGCTGTGCTATCACGCTTCTCAGTCTGGAGATTAGACGACTTCTTTCAGAGTATATCTCCCACATGAAGGAGACCCAGAAGTCCATCTATTACAATGCTGGGGAAAGCAAAGAGCAGGTTGCCATCTCCGCTTTTGTGATGTGAGTGCAGAAGCAGGGGTTCGAGGTAGTCACCTAACCGACTGAGCCACTCAGGCACCCCCTCATTATTCTTTTTATGAGTGTGATATTGTTTTATTCCCTTGAGATTTGAAAAACCTGAAGAGGTTATACTATCATATGGGTTATATAATTTCTATATAATAATATCATAAAAGATGGGAGGAACCAACATTCTCATCCCATGTTGTTGATGGGAGTGCAAACAACAGGTTTTGAAATGTAATCAGACAGCAAATATTAAAACATTAAACATGTTCATCTTTCGAACTTGCAATCCCACTTTGAGGAATCTATATTGCAGAAACAAATGAATCAGACAATACAAGGATGGTTCTTGCAGCACTGTTTATAAAACTCTGTGGGAAGTTGGGGGAAGTGGAGGGAGTAGGGACAGCTGAACATCCATCAGGAATAGAATGGTAAATTTTTTTAAAGATTTTATTTATTTATCTGACAGAGAGAGATCACAAGTAGGCAGAGAGGCAGGCGGGGGGCGGGGGCTGGTGGGGGGAAGCAGGCTCTCGGCTGAGCAGAGAGCCCGATATGGGGCTCAATTCCAGGACCCTGGGATCATGACCTGAGCCGAAGGCAGAGGCTTAACCCACTGAGCCACCCAGGTGCCCCTAGAATGGTAAATTCTATGGGGATTCACAGAATGAGGTGTTTGGTTTTTTTTTTTTTTCCCATTTTGGCATTACTATATTTACACTGATTATACAGAGAGATATTCATAATAACCTACTAAGTGAAGAAAGCAGGATACAGGATGTAATAGATCATGTGTTGATTTTGCCGACCCAGGATTCGTTAAACTTTTTCTTAAACTAGGACCTGGGTTTTCCTTTTGGGAGAGTTTGTGTCACACATACCCGCTCACCAAATTCAAATGTTGAAATCCTAACTGCCACAGTGATGGTGTTAGGAAGTGGGGCTGTTGGGAGGGGACAGTCCATGAGGGTGGAGCCTTCATAAATGGGATTTGTGCCCTTGTTAAGAAGAGACAAGAGTGCTTTCTCTCAGGTCCTTCTTTCTCCATCTCCCTCCACACACCCTTGCACCTTATTCCTTTTCCTTCATCTCTTTCTCTGTCTCTCTCTGCCTCTGACTTCTCTCAGCCTCTTTGTCTTTGTCTTTCCAAAACAGTGGTCTGCAAACCAGTAAGAATGTCCTTACCAGATACTGGATCTTTAAAGCACCTTGATATTGGACTTCCCAGCATCTAAAATTGTGAAAAATAAATGCTTGTTGTTTAAGCTACTTGGTGTAGGAAGGATATTTTTATATGGCATCCCAAACTACGATAGACCCCTGTTCTCAGCCCAAGTGTGCCCATGACACAAGCCTGGAGAATCAGAGCATTCCTCTAGCCACAGGGGTTGATTCAGGGATGAACGTTTAATCTGATCAGAAACAGTAAATTAAGGGCACCTGGGTGGCTCAGTCGGTTAAGTTGCTGTCTTCAGTTCACAGATCCCAGGGTCCTGGGATCTAGCCCTATACCAGGCTCCCTGCTTGGCGGAGAGCCTGCTTCTCCCTCTGCCTACTGCTCTGCCTACTTGTACTCTCTATCTCTGTGTCAAATAAATAAAAACCTTTAAAAAAAGGAAAGAAAGAAATAGTAAGTACAAATTTTCAGAACTTTCACTGATTGTGTTGAAAAAGAAACATACTCAGGAACGCCTGGGTGGCTCAGTTGTTAACCAACTGGCTTTGGCTCAGGTCATGATCCCTGGGTTCTAGAATCCCAGGGTTCTGGGATGGAGCTCTGCATCGGGCTCCTGGCTTGGCAGAAAGCCTGCTTCTCCCTCTCCCACTCCCCCTGCTTGTGTTCCTTTTCTCACAGTTTCTCTCTGTCAGATAAATAAATAAATAAATAAATAAATAGAAACATACTCTCTTTTCTCCTGGGTTTGGAATTATAGTATGTATACCCTGAGCTGTGGCACCCATCTTTGCCCCCAGAGGGGGAGACTTTCCCCAAAATGTCCCAATATGGAGAAAAACTGAATCAAGACAAAGTTAAACCAGGGGTTGATTTAAGTCCCTAGATCCAGCTATGCTTGAAGCCTACCAGGTTTGTGAACCAATAAATCCTTCCTTTTACTTAAATTCCTTTCTGTTTCTGTTACTTGTAATCAAGAATCCTGATTAATATAGAGAACAATGTGGATGATTTGATTCTGACTTTTATAATTATGCATTTGTGTTTGGATAGATGCATTTATACATATTTGCTTGGTGTGGAGGATATACACTAAAATGTTAACATTGAGTGCCTCAGGGGGATGGGATTGGAGAAGGAAGGGGTGTTATATACCTCTGGAATGTTTGACTTGCGTGCTTGTATCTTTTGTAATTTTTTAAAATCTTATAAATTAAAAAAATGGATGTCACATATCTTGTGTCTTTCCAAATGTGGGATTTTATAGAGGGGATAATAGTGCAAGTGACCTGGGAAAAGAAAAACAGCTTAAATTTGATACAAGGAACATCTTTATAGAATAATCGTATTAGCTGATGAAAACCCAGAAAAGCTTTTCTGAGTAAATTCTTGATTTCAGAACTTAAATATAATTGATTAGTGCTCTTTATATCTTTATCTTGAGTTAAAATGATTAATGTTCTTTAAAATGGCCTTCTTCCTAGCTAACCTGATGCACATATGGTATTAATCCAATATATTTAGGAATAAGAAACAGGATTTCTCCCTAATGATTAAACTATCTCTCCCCCACACCCCGTTAAGAAAACAAAATAATAAATTATTTCATTATTCAGCTGGAAATTTGTCTTTCTCACATTCTAATTCTGAGTTAATAGACTGGAAGTTCTTATCATAGTTTATTCTGAAATATGTTTTAAACGGTTACTTAGGATAGCATTTGTGATGTTTTTCCATGCTGTCATCTTTGATTTCTTGATTATAAACATCACCAACTATCTGATCAGCCCAAATGACCAAAATCTTGGTGTTACAGTTTTACAAAAACACAATTTGGAGGCATATGTTGTTACAGTACTTATACGTGCATTATTTAGTAAGATGGCCTTTTCCCTCCCAGAGGCTGAGGAAGGGTGATGGGGGAACACTAATGACATCAATGACGTCGTACAGAGGAGAACATGGCTACTCTAGCCTTTGAACGGCATTTCACAGGTCCTCATCTCACAGCCCATTTTAAGCCCAGGGAAAGGTCACTTACCTTCTCTCACAAGCCTTTAACTCACTTGAGAGATGGGCTTAGCCAAAGATAAAGCTCCAGTGAATTGGTAACCTGGTTTTGGGAAAAGACTTGCATAGTAACTAAGGTGTTGGGTAAACAGACACTTGCATTTATTTACAAAGCAGCCTAATAGCTATGATGATTATATTGATTATTTCTTTGTAGCACAATGTAGCTGTCTTGAAGTTCCTTTTTCCAGGAAGAGTATCAGCTAAATTTAAAGTTGGGAATTGCTTTCTTGAATATAGGTATATCATGTTACTAGATTGTATTTGCAAATCCATATATCATGTTTGTAGATAGAAATGATCATGTCTGTCAGTAATTTCTAGGGAAAATAGGGCATTTTTAGAAGAGTGGGATTTCTAATGAAGCACGTAAAAAACATTACTCATTAAATGTATCAAGATGAAAATTTTGACAAGTGACAGTGAGTAAAATAAGTAAACAATGCCTTCTAAAAAAGTACAATATGTAAATAATTTTCCTGTTATAAAATCCATCCTGTAAGAGGGCACAATTGATTTTATTGATTTATAGTACCACCAACATTCTTGTAATGTAAAATTAAGTAGCTAGCCTTGGCATTAAATTTTAAACTCAGAATCACCATCAATCTTTTATTTAGATCTGAGAAGCTCCGGGGGTTGCTCTAACAGTGGAATCTTAGCATGGTTCTCCCACATGGAGTCATTCAGCTTTAGATATTATGTCCTATTTTACAAGTCTGTATGCAGAACTATTACCTCTTACAATGGAAACCATGTACAACGAATTTTTTTTCCCACTTCACACTGGAGTGAGGATTATTTCGCATTGACTAACAAGTTATATATATATTTTCCCCTCAGCTTTATTAACTCTAGCCAATTCCTTCCTTTTCGTGAATAGAATTGAGAATGCTGTTCTTTTAATCTTCTGGGTTGAATTCTGGGTCATGCAAAGATTAAGTGAAGTGACTCCAAACCTAAAATCCTATAATTACAGACCCTTTGTTTAAGTTGGTGTTTGGTCTTCCTTTTCCCTCTGCTTCTAAGTTGGGAAGAGAGCTCTCAACTACAAATTACAAAAGTCTTGGCTTATTCATCTGTGGTAAAGCAAACAGATTTGAAGAGGCCGTCTATTTAGCTACCATTTGTTCTGTTTAATCTGAGATTAGACCTAGGTTTACAAAAGAAATCTATGAAATTCAGAGTCGCGGGGATTCTTTAAGACAGTGTGACTGGATAGTAGTGTCTTCCTATAGCTTCCTTTGAATGGCTTGTAATTTGCGGGGGAGGGGGTGGAATGTAAATACTTCAAGCTCTGACAAACTTGAAGATGCAGTTTAGGAAAGAACAGAATTATCTACAAATTGATCACATAACTTGTTGAAGGACTTCTCAATGGTAGCACATGTTCCTTAACCGATTATTTATTTATTACAGATTTATTTATTTATTTGACAGAGGGAGAGAGACCACAAGCAGGCAGAGAGTCAGGCAGAGGGGGAGGGGGAAGCAGGCTCCCTGCGAAGCAGAGAGCCCCATGTGGGGCTAGATCCCAGGACCCTGAGATCATGACCTGAGCCAAAGGCAGAGGCTCAACTGACTGAGCCACCCAGGTGCCCCACCCTTGACCAATTTTTGAAAGAAGCTTGTAATAATTGTTCTAGTAATCTACTGAATGTGTTTTTACCAGTGACCATCACCTGAGGGAAGACCATGGAACTCATTACTGTAATGGCCTGTGCAAAGAAACCCCCATGGGGAAGGAAGACTTAGAATTACAACCTCATTTCTAATTGGAATCTGGTGACAGAGAAACTAGTCACAGATGGAGCAAAGAGCCAAAAGAGCTGCTTGCCCATCTGGGGCAATCGGTAATCAGCAAGACTTTGCATTTGCCTATGAGGCAATTTTTACAGCCAGTTTGCAGGTTTAAATTCTGTGCAGTCTAAAAGGGACCTAATAGAGGACATTTCATAGGTTTAGAACATGGCAATTTGTTTTAAGAAAGACTACAATGGGTAATGTGACCTTCCAACTTGGAGACATATTATTAATTAATGAAGGATATTAGTTTAGTTCTGTTTTTATAACTCCAGTAAACTTAAAGAAATGTCTCGGTGGTCACTGAAAGTGGAAAGCCATATTTATGAGGCTGTGCTTTTCTGCCTGTTGCTTTCTCTGCTTGGAGAGCCTGCTGAGGGCAGGGTTGTAAGTAAAGACTCAGGACCAGGCAGTCAGACCTGAGTTCCTACTTCAACTCGGCCATTACTGGCTGGATGGTTGTAAGCATGAAACTGTAACTGAGTCCAAGATCGTTGGGCTTGCCCCACAACAGGCCAACAAGTTGAGAGGCAAGATGTTGGGGTAAGGAATGCAACTTTATTTGGAAAACCAGCAGACCAAGGGGATGGGGGACTTTTATCCTAAAGAACATCTCCCCTTGGCAAGAAATTCAAGCTTCTGCTACATTAGCAAAAGGGAGAAGTAGAATGGGGTTGGAGTCAAAAGGTGACTGATTATCTGTAGACATCCCAGGAAAGTCCGTGTAACTTCTCTGACCGTGGTCAGTTGATCTTTGTGTACAGGAATCTGGTCCTGTCAATCCTATATATCTTAAACAGAGTATAGTCATTTCTGTACTTATTTCCTTATCTCCTCGAGTGAGGTAGATTTTGGGTAAAAAGCAGTTTATGTATATCTTAGCTGTAAGCAGAAGATTTAAGCTATAGGTCACAGCAGCAAGGGAAATAGAAGCAATATGGAGTCAGATATGCTAAGGTTTTCCCTGTTACAAAACTTACCACTTCTGTTTCTTCAGATGTTTACTGGAATCAATGATAATTATACTGAGGGGATGTGGAGATAACGAAGTTAGCTCATAGCAGATGCTCCAAAATGTTCCTTTACTTCTTTTTTCCCTATGTCTGTCTGCCTGTAAATCACTCATCTTTCAGATCAACTCACTAATCCTCTTACCTTCCAGCTCTCCAGACTCCTCTCTTATCACGAAAATGGAAATGTTAGGCTATCCTTGGGCTATTATTCCCAGGTGGTCTTTGGAAAAGAAGACTGTGATCTCTTCAAAAGACACAGAACCAATGGTCTTCAAACAGCTAAGATTCCATCAGAACCTAGAATAGCAGACCACTTGGATCTTCAAAGTCTTGGGCTCCAGAGTCCGTTAAGGAAGATCTCTTGTCCTTTTTTTTGTGTAACCCAATCATGAGGTCTTTGAAGTCAACCGACTGATGAAAGAGCTGTGCCTTCATCATTAACCTCCCAACCGAATAACATCTTACCTGACTAATCTTCCCAAATGATCTGCCCTTTGGTCTACTTTTCTACCTGCTTTTTGCCTGAGAAATCTGCAACATTTATGGCCCCTGGCCAGCCAGCATTCACAACTCAGGTGGTACACTAGCTGTCCTTTGATAGGCTCCCCTCTTCTACCTCAGATCTTCAGAGTGAACCTCACACAGCTCTGTGTAAACTTATTGTCCTACTTCTATGAAGAGGGACAGCCAAATCAGTAAGTAGTTTGGATCTGCTTTGATGATCCGTCACAGTTCTTGCTGTGATCTGTCACAGATCACAGAATTTGATGATCTGTCACAGTTCTTGCCCAATTCACCTAATCATTATTGTTCAAACATTTCTAGCTTCATTTCAAGTATTGGCTTAACTTGGTTTAGGACCCCACCTCAGAGCTAAATTTTGAAGTACAATTTCAGCAACATTTTACTATACTTTTCCACAACTCAGAACACATGCCTAGTTTATGCTTAATGGTTAATCTAACTGCATACATCTTTTGCCAGATTCTTCCTGTATGTCCTACCTGGGAAGGTTTTTGTTTTTTTTTTACTGCTAATCATTCTATCCTTAATCATCTCATAAAGCCTTTAGTCTCCCCAGTCATTGTTCCTAACCTATAGACCAAACTTAGCTTACTCTGAGTGATATTGAACAAAATGCTATGGTTCTTTGCTATTCACACGTGAATTTAGTTACTTCTAGATTTTCATAAAACAAGCCTCTCACTTCTACAGTTGGGAGAGTTTATAAGTTGTTTATGTTACACCATTCCCCCATCGTGCATGCTTTTCACTTTAAGTAAAGTAACCCATTTAAATCAGTGTTCTGTTGTGTCTATGATGTTATCAGCTGACGGTGTAAGTCAAGGTTGGCAAACTTTCTCTGTAAAAGGCCAGATAATAAATACTTTGAGCTTTGCAGGCCATGCAATCTCTGTGGCAGCTGTTCAACTCTGCCATGGCAGCAGTCACAGGCAATTTGTGAATGAATGAGCCTGCATGGCTGGGAGCCAACATAACTACCTATAAAAGGGGAAATTTGAATTTCATGTAACTTTCACTTGTCACCAAGTATTATTCTTTTCATTCTTTCCAACCAGTAAAAAATGGAGCAACTGTTCCTAGCTATAAGTTTTGCAAAAATAGGCAGAGGGCTGGATTTGCTCTGTGGCTGTAGTTTTCTGACGATAGTATAGTTTATGGTCGGGAGCAGATCCAGGTTTTGTGGGGAGTGAACCCTTTATAATTTGGGGGGTCTTGTTTAAGAAAAAGAATGCAAAGTTACAAACACAAAATTAGATACAGGGCTTTGGGAGGGACTCATGCACATGATATGTCCTTGAAAACTGAGTCTCTTTGGTGTCCTGGTTAATGTGCGTCTGGTGGTAATTGGACAATTCTGCTGCAGAATGTCCCAGACCCTGCTCATTACTGGAGACACTGAGAGAGTTTTTCTAACAACAGTTTCCAAAGCCCTGACAGATTGTCTGAATTAGAATCTATAAGGATAGACCCTAGGAATCAGCTCTCTTGCCAAGCTCTCTAGGTAATTCTTTTTTTTTTTAATTTTTATTTTTATTAACATATAATGTATTATTTGCCCCAGAGATGCAGGTCTGTGAATCATCAGGCTTATACACTTCACAGCACTCACCATAGCACATACCCTCCCCAACATCCATAAACCAGCCACCCTCTCCCCACCGCCCCCCACCCCCCAGCAACCCTGTTTGTTTCACGAGATAAGGAATCTCTTATGGTTTGTCTCCCTCCCAATCCCCTCTAGGTAATTCTACTACGCAGCCAGGTTTGGAAACCACTATTTCACTAGCTATTTTACAATAACAAATGAATCCATTAGAACCAGTACCACAAACTCATTATTGCCATAATCGAGAGGCCCAACCAGAAATAGGTTTTAGCTATTGTTATTGATCCATTGCCCAAATATAGTTTTATCAAGAAAGCTCTATTGTAGAAGTGTCTCAACAGAGATATATACATACTCTTAAGCTGGGCCAGTTAATCTCTTTTTACTGAAGGTTAACCTAGTCATGGTTAACTGACTCCTCACCATCTGGGCACAGTTTAATATTTTTATGTATTAATCTTTATTTTAAAACTTTTTAAAAATCTTAAATCTTCGAGTTGGTATACATTATAGATAATGCATAAAGTAAATAAGTATTGAAGAACATCTGATACTTATGCCATCATAGCTGGGAGAGATAGTTTATAAACCTAGGTATAAAGATAGTAACTAAGTTACTTGCCTTTGCCACCATAATCGTCAAAATGGTAGAATTCTGTTTTTATATCCCTGTGAGTATTGTGCATCCTTTGAATTCTTCAAATATAGTATACTTTCTGCATTGCAGAGAGATCTTCTTAGTCAGCATTGGACAGTTCTGTCTGTAGAGTGGGTGGATAATACCACATCCACTCATTTATGAATTTGTTCATTCATTCATTCATACATTCAACAGGTGTTCGGGGGGGTCTGCAGCAGGCAAGGAAGGCACCATGCCGGCTGCTAAATTCATCTCTGCAGTCCTACAGTCTAGATTCTCATGGAGAAAAGGAAACAATAAACAAGGCAGTTTCACATGCTAGTGATGTGTAGGAAATAAAACAGGGTGAAGCCATGGTGAATGTGGAGTGGGGGAGGAGACCAAGGTGGTTACTTAGATGCTTAAAGGTGTTGGTGACACTTGAGCTGAGACCCATATGGTGACAAGGAGTCTGAGCCATATTGTCCAGCACATAAGAAATTGAAGGTCTTGAAATGTGGCTGGTGAAATGATAATATTTAGGATATACTGGGCTAAATCAAATGTATTACTAAAATTAATTTCACTTGATTTTCTTTACCCTTTTAATGTGGATACTAGAAAATTACATTTGCAGTTTGCATTGTATTTCTATTGGATAGCACTGATGTAGAAAGAAAGTTAAATCAATTCCACCTTTTTCCCCGGAATACACGCATTCCCCCAGGAACCTCATGGATTGGGTGTGCTATGGGTCTTTAAGTGTTTTAACTAATGCAACACTAGCTAAAATGTACTGAACAATTACCATGTGCCAGGCACTGAGCTGAAAAGCTTTACATTCATTCACTGGATTCTTGCGCTACTCTAAGTAAGAGATGTTTACAACCCCATTTTACAGATGAGAAAATGGAAGTCCAGAGGGGCCAAGTAATTTGCCAACAAGACTAGGGAATAATGGCTCCAGAAGTCAAACCCAACCGAGGTCTGATGATGCAAGAGGCAAATAGCTTCAATGGAGGAAAGAGGCCATAATTAGAGCTCAGGATCTCACGGCCTAGAGTTCCCTGGTCCCACCGCCCAGCCCGCGGGCCTTCCCACAGGCGCCTGCGCACTGACAGCATCACCCCCACCCACTCGCGTCTGACCCAACCTTGGGGTTGCCCCGCGGCGCTGCAGCCACCTTCCCCCGCAGACCTTCCCCCGCAGACCTTCCCCCGAAGGCCTCCCACCTCCTGCCCCTTGCGAGCTCTCCCGTGCCCGCGGCGGGGAAAACGAACGCCTCCCTCTGGCTGCTCAGTGTATTCCAAAGCCCAGGCCCGGCCTGCCAGGATTCCTGCAGGGATCCCCTCCGCTCTGTCTTCCGTGGTTCTGGAAGAGCCCTTTCTAGGGACCTTTACGGCCGGGGATCGTCCCACCATCTCACAGTGACCACCATCTCAGTGTGCGCATGAGAGAGGGAAAGAGTGGGTGTGTTGTGTGTCCTCGCTCTTTAGATGCCACTCTCTGGAGGAGGAGGGCAGGATCTCCACTGCTCCCACACCCAACTTAGCGGGGTCCGTTGTTTCCTTCCCAGTTGTAAGGACCTGCGGGCAGCGTCTACGCCAGGTTGCCTGACTGCGGTCGTCCAGCTCCACGGCCGCAGCATGGACAGTGGGGACAGAGCGCCACACGGAACCAGGCTGGACGCTAAGATGTCCCAACACTTAAGCAGCTATTCCTGATGCGCCCCCCCCCCCCCCATTTTTCAGGATGGCACCTGTTTCCTCTTTGGGATTTCTTAGGGCCGGTTGTGAAGAGTCACCAGCCCTTGTGGAGGGAGCTGAGGGACACTGTGGCCTGACATAGGTCTTTTTAGAAATATTTATGGGACTGGACAGCAAGGACAGGGAGTGAAAGGCTTATTTTTTAAGGTGCCCTGCTTTTCACATAACCAGCGCTGCTTTGTTATGCTCCGGAAGACTTGAATCTGACTTACAGGATAGCTGTGACTCACCTGCCACCCGGACAGCTCCCTTTGCTACAAGCAAGCAAATGATAGCCCCAACACTCAAATGATTCCGTGAAGCAGTAGGACGGGGAGGCAATGTAGAGTTCCATCTACTGGTAAGAAAATCCCCCTTTTCTTCTCCTTTATTTTAAAATTCATTTTAGCCAGGTCCACCTGTGTAATAAAACTGAAGGGAGGAACCGTGATTTATGCCACCTGTTGTGGATCCCTTTATGTGTTTCTATGATAAATTTGCACCTATAAATGAACAAACTTTACATTTGGTAAGAGAGAGGTTAACACCAGAGATCAAAATGAGGGACTTCTGGCAGGATTTCACATCTGCCATCTTATATATCTGACCCTTTCTCTAGGAGCTGAAAGGGATGAAAAAGAAAACACCAAAGTCAAAACCCAAAAATCAAACCAAGACAATGGAAGATAGCATCATCTACCTACAGTTGGTGTATTATATGTATATCTTTAGAACAATTTTTCCTTAAACTCATGTCTTTTTGTGCTTTATGACATCTCTGTGAAACTAAAATTAGAATATGAAAGAACTCTAAATTGCTATTTACAGATTACCATCAATACAGATTGATAGTGAATGAGGATGAGCTAACAGAGTGATCCATTAAATTATGAGCTGGAGTAAAAACCCACTCAAGAGCGCCTGGGTGGCTCAGTGGGTTAAGCCGCTGCCTTCGGCTCAGGTCATGATCTCAGGGTCCTGGGATCGAGTCCCATATCCGGCTCTCTGCTTAGCGGGGAGCCTGCTTCCCTCCCTCTCTCTCTCTCTGCCTGCCTCTCTGCCTACTTGTGATCTCTGTCAAATAAATAAATTAAAAAATCTTAAAAAAAAACCCACTCGTCATCTTGAATTAATAAGCTAGCTCTTAAGAAATTACATTTCGTACTGATAGAGGGTCTCATGCCTTGTCCCTACCTCTCAGCTTTCCACCTATATTTTTACAGCTACATAGGTTCAAGCAAGGTGGGAAGAATGGAAATTATTTAGGCAGGCAGGTATGGGATCTCTTTTGTTCATCCTATGGTTTTAAAAAGTACTTATAAACTGCAAAGATAATCAGATTTCTTAAATTCTCACCACTCCTTTTTTTTTTTTTTTTTTTTAAGATTTATATATTTCTGTTAGAGAGAGTGGGTGAGCTGGAGGGCGGGACAGAAGGAGAGGGAGAGAATCTCCAGCAGACTCCCTGCCGAGCACGGAGCCCAACACAGGCTCGCTCTCAAGACCCTGAGATTATGACCTGAGCCAAAATCAAGAGTCAGGTGGCCCAAATTCTCACCTTTCTTAAAGAATTTCTTCTGCTCTTGAGAAAAAAAAATGTTGGCAGTCAGAAACAGGGGTCTTCTAAGACAGAGAGGAGAAAAGAAATTATTTACAAATGATTCAAAAGTCATGTACTTCCCTTTCAATTTACAAATTTTGAGTGGTGGTGTGTCAGTCAGTATTGCTCTGTTCCTTTCCTCTCACTTTTCCTTGTTATTCCCATTATGTATGTTTTATACCGTTGGTGGTTGTAGTTGTCCTTCAGTTCTTGGATATTCTGCTCTTCCCCCGACCCCAGTCTTTTTTTCTCTTTGTCTTTCAGTTTTAGAAGCATCTACTGAAATATCTTTAAGCTCATTGATTCTTTCCTTGGCTGTGTCTGGTCTACATCAAGGGCATTCTTCATTTCTGTCACAATGGTTTTGATTTCTAGCATTTTATCTTTTATTCTTTCTTAGAATTTCCATCTCTTTGCCCACAATTACCTACCTGTTTTTGCACGTGGTCTACTTTTTCCATTAGAGCTGTTTGCATCATTGTTTAAAATTTCCAATTTGATATTTCCAACATCCTGCCTTATCAGAGATGAGTTTTGATGCTTGCTGTGTCTCTTGGAACTATGTTTTTTGCCTTTTAGTAGCCTTGTGATTTTTTTATTGAAAGATAGTTCTTGCTCCTGCAGAGGTTTCTGCTTGTGGGTTCCTATGTGGTAAGTTGTAATTCTCTGTATCCACCTGTGTGTCTCTCTAATTTTGAGGACAGCATTTTGCCCTATGGCCCACAATTCTCTGACAGAGCTAAGAAGTGTTGTTGATTTCATGGCTTATTCAGCTTTTTAATTGTTAGGATAAAGTGATAGCTTCTAAGCTCCTTGTATGCCAGACCAGAAACTGGAAGTTCTTAGTTAATTCTCTTTAGTTGCAAGAAATGGGAACCTTCTGGTTAACTTACAGGGAGAAAATAATAAGAAAAAAGCTATTGAGGTCCATGAGGTAGCTCTCAGAATTGCATGAAGACATCTGCAGGCAAGTCACAGAAAGTTCAGAATCTAGAGAAGCTCTGTGGCTGCAAACCTACCTTGGGTCACATGCCCATGGCTGCCAGGGAGAGCAGTCCCACCAAGGTTGGGTGGGAGGGGTCCTTAAAAGGAAATTTACGGTACTGCTGGAAGAAACGGGTATGCATTAAAGCACCTTTGTCCAGGTAAAGAGGAAGCCAAGCAGCTGCTAAAGGTTTGGCTTAGTCTTCTAGAATTCCTATACCGGGTTATAATTCTGTGTGGTCTTTTTTTTTTTTTAAGATTTTATTTATTTATTTGACAGACAGAGATCACAAGTAGGCAGAGAGGCAGGCAGAGAGAGAGAGGAAGGGAAGCAGGCTGCCTGCTGAGCAGAGAGCCCGATGCGGGCCTCAATCCCAAGACCCTGAGACCATGACCTGAGCCGAAAGCAGAGGCTTTAACCCACTGAGCCACCCAGGCGCCCCCATATAAGTCTATATGGTCCTAGTGGATTTTTAGTTACCAGTGGCTTAATTTCTATATGAGAATTATACGAACTTCAGTGATATGGGAATGCCACTTATTGTTGGTGAGCCTTGTTATTTTAGATTTCTTTCAGCTGACATAAATTCTAAGTATTCATGCTGTGTTTCTGTCCATTTATATTAAGTCAACAATAAGGGGAAACAAATTTCCAGGTAATTCTCTTCCTAATGTTTCTTTTTTGCTTTGAAATAGATCCAAACTCTCTGAAGAAGCCGCCTGATCCAGAACCTGCTTTGTCTTCCAAGGAAAATTAAAGGTAAAAAAAAATCAGAAGCCCAACAGGCTGTCCACCAATGATTGGTTTGGGGAATAAAGAGTTATGGCTTTCCATTGCCAGAAATTTTGATTACCATCTTTTTCTGTGTACCTGCTGTACTAGTTAAGGTTCAGTTGCAGAAAACAGAATCCACTCAGCCTAGTTGGGGCTAACAGGTGTTGGTTGGCTTACAAATTCACTGGAAGTAATTGGAGTAGACTCCAGGTTGAGATTCCTAGAATAAGAATTATAATACCTCTGCTCTGAGGGCTGAAAGGAAGTGGTAGGATCAAGATGCTGACAAGTCCTTAAAGTATACTAATGTAGATAGTCCAGCTCACACTTTTTTTTTTTTTCAGTAATCTCTACACCCAATGTAGGGCTTGAACTCACGACCCCGAGGTTGAGTCTCTTGTTCTTCTGACTGTGCCAGCCAGGCACCCCTGCTCTGGCTCACGCTTTGAGAAAATTGACTTCAGGCATGAAGAGAGGTGAAGAGAGGTCAGCGAAGGCAATTGTGAAACAGTATAGCCCGAGAGGTAGGAGGGAATCCAGGGGTATGGGGTCACAGAGGCCAAGGGAAGAGTTTCAGGGGAAAGGAATGAGGAAAGATCTTAAAAAATGCTCATCAGTCAAGAAAGGTTGTCAGAAATCATGTAAGAGCCATTCTAGTGAGATTTATGAAGCCGGAATGCAGTGGGTGAAGGAGTGAGTAGGAGGTATGGAAACAAAGACAGTGTATACCACTCTTGCAAAAAGCCTGGCTGTGAAGAAGAGAGGGTGGTGGTGGTTAGAGTGTGACATAGTGGGGAGAGGGTGACTTACTTTATTTAGAAGATGGGAGATACTAGTGGTACATTTTTAAATGTTTGTAGGAAGAACCCTATTGAGAAGTGGTTGAACATACAGGAGAACAATGCGTAATAATAGTGTGGTTGCTGAAGAGATGGGGAGTTGTAGGATGGGAGATTTGAGGAGTGGGAGGGAGTGGGAAGGTCAAAGATATGAAATATCTGCAGTGGAAAACAGGAGAGAATGTAGTTTAGGCAATCCAGGAGGGTCACTGGCAGCACTGGGTCCCAATACAGAAATCTATACTTTAAAAATGAGGTATTTCAAATATCTAATATGCAGATCCTAAAATGTGGGACTGACTGAGTGAAGGTGGGATGGGAGCTGTGCAAATCGGGTCGTAGATGGCTGGGAGGTTACCAAACCTTACGGATGAGTTAAGATACTTCTGATTATAAGCAATGAACACTCAGACTAGATTGTAAAATGAACACAACTTCTTGGCTCACATAAGGACAAGCCCAAAAGTGTGTAGGCTTCAGGCACAGATTGATCAAGCCTCCCTTTGTGATTTACTCTGTTCAGCCCCATTCCATGTGTTGGCTCTATTCTCATCCTGGCTTCCCTCTGGTTTACACTTAGGCTCCCCTGAGGTTAACTCACAGACCTTAATAACTGAAGCCAGATCTCCTTTGCTAGGGTTATTTGGGACAGAGAGACCACAAATTCACACACATCATCAGGGTTCTGGGACAGTTGCACTGCACAAAAGTCCATGGACCACAAGTGCCTTGAAATATAGGGAAGAATAAGGAAAAGCTTCATTATCTGGGCGTAAGTATTTTTTTAGAACACGTGGTATCAAAGTAACTCATGAACTTTCTTTTTCATTTAAATAAAATTGTAAAAATATATTAAGGGTGCTTCTTCAGGACTTCTATTAGAAACTTAACATTCTTCTGTTCTGCCAGCGGATTTTCATAAAAAGGATGCGTCTTCCTATCATGTGTATTAGTGTTATACATACTATTAACTTAGGAATTTTTTGCTGAAGGCATACAAATACAGACCTAAACACTATGCTTACAAATAATTTATTCTTACTTCATACATGTTTTTAAGCAAAAAATACATATATTATTAATATAGAATTCCATGTTCAAGACCATAAGGAACAAATATCTCAGAAAACCAAAATCATAGCAAACTATACAAGAGAAATGAGTCACAATTTTGTTAATTACATGCGCAGAATTGACCGAAGTGATACCTATTTCTATAGATTTATCAGGTAATGTGGAATTATGATTAAATAATGCTTCTCTGGCGGAGAACACTATTGATTTGAAATCACATCATAGTCCCTGTATGGAAGTTCACACATCCTAAGAAGCCTCTCTAGCCAGCTAAATACAGCTGTTTAGGATGTAGGTGATGGCTGGAGTCAGGCAGCCTAAGAAGAATTAATTTAGCAAGCAGTGGGATCTTCCCCTCGGTTTCTTTCTTCATGCTTGCGTTATCCTTTACTCCTTTCTCCCTCCATTATCACCATTAAATGAACTTTAAAAAAAAAAGAAAATACTGGTACAAGGAGGTCTCTATTTGGTCACTGTGAAATCCTCCCTCTGCCTCTGACCTGAGGGAAAAAATGAGTATGGCCTTCAATTAAATGCCCTTTACTGCGAAAGGGGACCTGCTGATTGTACATTCTTGTAAATCCCAGCACAGTAATCGTATTTAAATCCTTGGTTTAGAAATGGATGAACCTCATAAGGCAGATGGTTGGACAAGGCCTAAATACACATGAAATCCTTTCAGAAACCTTTCGTCTTCAAGGAGGTGGTTGTGAAAACCAAAGGCTTCCAGGGTGGTGGGAATGGCCTGGCGGAAGGCTGAAATGAGGAGTTTAGAGCCACCACAGGCTTTATGCAGATAAAAGAACAGCCAGGGGGTCGTCCCCAGCCCTGCGATGCAGATAGCCTTCTCCTTGTCTGTGGTGATGGTGTGGGGCTCTCTGCTCCTTCCCACTCCACAGAAACGAGGGGCACGTGTGTGCCCGGTTTCCTGGCTATGTCATTCGCTGTGGTTATACCCTCATCCAAGTGAACTGTGCCTCATCCCCTTTGCCTTGGTACTCAGTTGCTTTGTTAGAACAATTTTGCTCATAGCCTCCATAAGAGAAAATCAACCTGGTCGAAAAGGAGACCTTCCATGCTAAGCCTTGCTGGGAGAGTGGATTTAATGAAGTTTCTAACTAGAATTTTTAAAAGACGTTGAATTTAGCCTTGTTACACACCTAGAACATATCTGACCTGTTTTCTTCATTAAAAAAAAAAAATGGTTTGTTTGTCTGTTTGTTTTTTACCCTTCTGTAAACTATACATTATTTACATTTTTAAAGACCTACTAGGTCTTTATCATTTGGGTAAGAGCTCAAGGTGATTAAACTCCCAGGACAAAGATGAGGCTTTCCAAAAAGCGCTGGTTCTCATCTATGTGCTAAGGCCTGTTTTTTTACAAACAAATTGCTATTATAAACTTGTAAGATAGAAAATTAGAATACCTCTTTAAAATGTTTTCCTATTTTTTTTGCATCCAGCATATTAAAAAGATTACGCTTTCTAACTATAGATGGAACTGAAAGAAGAAATGAGACTCATATGTATCCCCATACGCCCCTCACCTAAAAACAAAGGTTTATTTACATGATGTCCTTTCTCAATGTGGTGGGTGAGCCGTGAGGAGCAGGGCCATTTCCACAGCGCGGTTAAATAACCATCTGAAGACCCTTCCACTCCTACGGGGGTGCTTATTGCATATTTTAGGTGGAGCTGTAAGGCATGAGAAAGGTGGCCTGCCACATTGACACATTCGAGAATACTTTTGCACATTCCCGAACTATTCCTTGAGGAATGCCACGTTTGGAACAGCTTTCAGAGATTGTTCGAGAACAAAAAAGATGGAGGATCCTGTGTCACATTTAGAAGCACAATACATTGGGGAACATTTTCCAAAACTCAAACAAAAGGCTCTTTTCCACCGAGTTAGATAGTAAATAAGTGATCATTTTGTTGCATGGAAGGCTGTGTTCCGAGCTTTCCAAAGTCACATCCTGCCACAGTTAACAGCCACTGGAGCGTTCTTGGCCTCTGACCTATAAATAAACACTCTAATTCTGCAACTTGCTCACAGACTTAAGAAGCTATTCTAAGACAAAAATGTCTACAAGCTGGTTAGAAATCTGCAAACCAGAAATGCAATACATCTGTCCTTTTGAAACAACGGCAAAAATTTGTATTGGATTTTTGGAAGAGTAATTAAGAATCGATACCCATTTTCACAATTAGAAGATCATTATTCATAGTAGTGAAGAGGAAGAAAACCTTCAATAGGAGGGTGTGCGGCCTATCCCATTGGAATACAATGGTGCTCACTCAGTTTAACCAATGAATGCTTTCTTTTTTCGGTTTGTCTGGGCTTGTTTGCTTTTTGTCAGGCAATTTATGTTAGAGGATATTGGCAGTCCTTCAAAGAAATGATTCAAAAGGTGATTTACAATTGGCTGGGCTATCCCCTAATGCCTTTTTGCCTTACTTCCTAATTTTATGGAAACAAATTAAGGACATTAAGCCAGGAGTAAGAGTACTACTCAAAATATACCTTGGCATTAGTGCTCAGGTCAAAAACTACAGGACGTGTTTAGGCTGCCAAAGAGAATTCCTTGCCTGTCCATTTGAGTGCTAACACCATGCGAGTTCACATGCTTTTCTAGGGACAAAACGTAAAACTCAGGAGCAACTGTCCACAGTTGAACTTGCTGTCCCATTCTGTTTGAATCTATTCCTTCTTGTTCTCCCCTGCTCATGCCTTCTTCCTGTCTTTTTCAGATCTGATACATTTTTAAAAAAAATAATTTCTTCCAGAATAATTTTTTCTAAGACATGTTTTAGAGATTACAACACAAGGACCTTAAAAGAGGAAAAAGGCTAAAGAACATGAGTTCGTCTTTGCAGACTGAAGCTCCTATTTTTAAAACATAGGTATGCTCTCTATGAAATTCAGACACTTAATGACATCACAGTCTAGGCACTTTGAATGAATCTTGCTTCATAATGACATAAATACTATTAACCTCCCAAAAAGTGGTTGTTAGTAGCGTTTCTATTGATTAGTAGTAATAAAATTTTCAACTGTCTCCAAGTACATGCACCTGCTATCCCTTCACCGGCATCCTATATTAAAATTTCTAGTCATTTTTAGCCATCAAAGTCACATAGGCCTAGGAGCAGACAGAAAAAGGAACGAAAGAAAAGGAAGGAAGGAACGAAGGGAGGGGAGAGAGAGAAAAAGAAAGGAAAGAAAGAAATTGCTTTGGGGTAAGTTAGCATGTTAACTGAAATAAGATTCAATGCATTGCCTCTGTGCAACAGAAAGGAGAAAAGAACCAAACTCAGTGGCTTAGGACATTCTGCTGTGGCCAAGGTCAGCGTTTGGGTCCTGGCCAGATGGCTCTCTGGTGTTCCCATCTCTGTTCCCCCTGCAGACAAAGGGGTAACAGCTGTAATAATGTGGACGGATCCTTGCCTGATGTCTTACATGCAGTAGGTGCTCAGTGATCACCAAAAGAATGACATGGACAAATGTGGAAACCAACTCAAAGGATACTGACAGAGGGAAGTCAGCAGCGTCAGACTTCAATAGATGAAAAACAATCCAAGATCATAAAAACTACATAAGTACATTTTAAGATTTTATAATCTAAATTCAAGGATAACCACATCTTACTTCACTCCGTTTTACAATGATAAATGACCTATTTCTGTATACAAAATAGATACTAGATGTTATTAATCATATATATATAATTACGGAGACACACATCTCCCATTAGTGTCTGTGTGCTTGACCAGGCATCAGAGCCATGCAAACTAGCACATACTCACAAGTGAGCACACAACCATCCCCACATTCTAAGGCCAGTCTGAAAACTTGATTCTGTTGCCTTGGTATAACCTAGAAATGGAGATAATTCCTATTGTACCTTTTAATCTAGCTTTGTGCAAATTAAGTAGAGTTGTAAAGAGATTTGAAGATAACAATCACTGTTTATTATTGCTGTGAGCTCTCAGATTCAGCACCAAATCAGAAAAAATAAAAATAAAAATCACCTCCATCTCCCAATTTTGCGTTCTTAGACATGATTACCCTAGAGTGGCACAATGAATTAGGCTAAATGGTTTTTAACTGCAAGCACTTACGGGCAGGATTTATGAATGGAAACACGTGAAGGCCCCTCTGGCCAGCTCTGAAGCCCCATACTTTCTTCCTGGGCTATTTATAGAAAGTGTATGGCCAGTGGAAAAGATCACGCTTATTTTTACAAGCCAGTCATGACTTGACCAAAAAACTCACTTCGGTCTGGGAAGGTCATCCCTTTCATCTGAGGGTGCAGCTGCAAGGACAGGGAAGAAACAAACCCCCTTTAACCAACTAACTCAGCTGCATCAACCCCAGAGACCAGCCCACAGAATGACAGGCTCCAAAAAGTCAATTACCTTCACTTTCCAGGCATGACTCTATGACGCTGCTCCTTGAGATGTCATCTAGATCATGACTAACAAGTAAAAATAAAATGCATTACATAATATGCTTCAAAATTCCACTGCCAAAATAGGTTTTACAGAGATAATGGAGTACATTCTTATTTATCGTTTGTCCTACATTTCAAGCAGCTGAACACAATAAAGTAAAACTGAATCCTAATGGATGTGGCAAAGTGGAGAACGTGAAAAATATTTTTCAAAGATATTTTATTCTGATGGCCATTTTACCCCTGAAATATGTAATAACATACCTGGCTATTTCCATGCAAATGGAGATTCAGTAAATATATGCTGAATCGAAAATATCACCATTTATCTGGGCAAAAACCTGATATATTAGCAAGTAACACATAGTTTCACAAATTATCCCTGGTCCTATATAGCATATATGGTATCTTTTTGCAAATAGGAAGCGAAGTCAAACCACTGTTTTTAACTAGAATGTCCTTTTGTCAACGTTATATGCGGTATATAAATACTAAGATGGAATGGGAGAAAAGAAAGTAAAGGAAGGAAACAGCAAAGAGAAGGAAAGTGAGTCCTCATTCTCTCTGGGGCACACTGGGCCTGAAAACATTGAGGGGAAAAGTGTGTCACCTTACTGGGCTCACGCATCATAATCACTTGAAAATGATATGGGTATAATTTTATCCTTAAGTGGCCTCTACTTAAGGACAAAGACACAGGGTGAGAAGGGAATTCTGTTGGCCAGAATTCTGGAGACCCAGAAGATCTCCAACAAAAATTTAAAATGACAAATACAGGGTTTATTTCTTGTTCTCAAACTCATGGACCGTTTTTAGAATTCTACCCCTTGAAAGTTCCTTCTGAAAGGGGAGGTCCCATTTTACCAGGAAGCTACCAAACACTCCTCAACCTGTTTCTCTAGCTTCCAAATCAACATTCTTTGGGGCTCTAGAAGGGACAAAAATGACATGCAAATAAGTTTGCATGTGGAAATATCCTGATTTCTACAACTGTTCTTGAATACATGCACTGAGTTAAGTTACAGCTGAGGAATAATATCCGTGCTGGGCACAAATTTTTCAGCCTCTATCACCTAATGGGAATCTCCTTGCACTTTGGAAAAGGTTAGATACTGACACCCATCAACAAATGTGCAAAGTGCAAAACAAATGTGCAAAAATTTACGATTCCATTAAGAGGTTCCAAATTAAATACAGACCTATAGAAAGTTACCTTCTGTGTGCAAATTAACGCACAAGGATACTGGTTCCTCCAGGGAATTGTGCCGAGCCTCTGTTTACAAATAGAGATTAAAAGCATAAACAAAAACAGCGATCTTTTTAGGAGTTCCAGCTGGCCAGTGCTGAGGTAAGTGTTCACCTACCTTATGTGCTTGATCTAAATTATCCTATGAAGTCAAGACTTCCCATTCAATGACTTATTTGGCTCTTAACCAAAAGGACTTGTCAGGAAGTGTGGTAAATTAAATTAAATAAGCCACCTCAGTGGTTCGTGTTGATCTAGAGTTGTTATCTCAAGTACAGGTTATCACTTATGAGAAATGTCTTAAATAACACTGGCCAATGTGGTTGTCAGAAAGGATCTCAGGAACACGTTCACTAATTTTTCAGTGATTTAGGGTGACTGCTATTCATTTCCATAGTGTGGCTCCAAATGAGACCAGTGTTTAACCACACAAAGGTAATGTTATTTAACTCAATGTCTTCAGTTACAACTCAAGCAATATGCTCTTGACTTTCATAATATAACTGCCTCAGTTATTCCTGAATATTATATTTTTAATTATAAGCAAGGATAAATGGCATTGGTCTAGAACTGTGTCTTCTCACCTTCCCCGATGGCTGCTTTAGGAACCACAGCCACATTAGTGGGTTAGCTCCCTTTCTCCTGGTAAGCTACTTTCAGTCCTACCAAAAATTTAAAACCAACACCATCTTCCTTCCCTCCTGGGTGGAATGTTAGACCCTGATTTACAGTAAAGTAAGAAAAGCTTATTCTTACTGCTCTCTCCATGCCTGAAACTATGTCTGAGGACCAGTCATTTGGGCATTGCTTCAAAAGGCACATTTATTCCAGTGGCAATTTAAATAAGTAGAGAAGGAAAGAAAAAAATTAAAAACAAAACAAACAAAAAATTGGATGGGTTGTGCGGAATACATTAAAGTAAATTGGAACCTGGGATGTATACAAACCACTGAGCTCCTCAACAATAGTTTAACCAGAGTCCCTAAGGTAGAATAATTCACAGTTGTATCATAACACACATAAGCCTTCAGAAAACACTGTTTAAAAAAGTAGTTGAGAATTCTCAAGCAGCTTGCCCTGATGTCCAGTTCAAGTGTATGCAATGCAGAAGGGCGGCAAAATTCAAAACCATGTAACAAAGATAATTCAGTGCATATCACAGGCTTTGATAAATTATGAAAAATCATTGTATATATTACTATTTAAATAACATCTGAGAAACATTTTGAAATAATTAATTTGTGTTCACATTCCATGCATTTTCTAGCAGGATAAGCCCTGGGTTTGTGTCTTTGTGCCCATTCCCTACAAAGCTCCATTCTTCTTACAAATCCAAGCATTCCTCAGACTGAAATGGAAGTATCTGGGGATTTTGTCTACTTACCCTCTTTACTGCATACCTGACCTCACCAGGACTACTCGTCATTACCACTGGCGCAGACAACGACTGGAAAACCAAACTGTTCAGGGTTTTATTGGGGATTTTACTCGCTCCCTTTGAAAAACCCTGGATGTCAGAGATACCACGGGAAATTTTTTCCAGGAGCAAGAACCAGTGGCCCTCTCCCTCTTGCTTGAACCATATCTCCCCTCTTCCAAAGGCCCCAAGTGCACTGAGACCACCTCGTTGCGTTCGACTTTTTTCCTGTGGTTTTGCAGCACCTTCCTTGAGCAAAGAAGTAAACACAACAAAACTTGAAAACAAACCAACAATAGCAACAACAGAAACTTCAAACAAATAGGTGGGTGAACCAGCAGTCTCCTCCAAGGCAAGGTGGAGGTTCACTTTTTACAGAATTCGGTTTTGTTTAGGAACTTCTTGATGACCAGCCCCAGGCAGACCACCAGCAGCAGCATGTAGCCCACTGTGCCAGAGAAGGTGGGCGCCGCAGGTGACGCCTTGAGAAATTGGCGCAGGCCCTCCTCCACGTAGTACACCTGGTCATAGATGCTAAGGAAAGTGAATATGTGGAAGAGCTGGTGACTGTGGCCAATAATGTCGAAGAGGCCCGGATGGATGCGCTCAGGGATCTTGCTCACATTGAAGAAGGCGGCCACCACCAGCCAGAAGTAGCGACGATAGAAGTGCACGAAGAGCGTGGGGTTCTCGCCGCGCAAGTCAAAGAGCCAGCTCTCGAGCATGATGGGGCAGGCCATGCTGAGGGGCATGACGAACACAAAAGTGCGAAGCGCAAAGGGGTAAGAGCACCAGTCCGTGCGGGTCTTGCAGCAGGCCACCGTGCAGGCCACGGCCAGCACGAAGGCCACCGGCAGCACGAGCGCCCGGTAGGCGGCGATGAGGCGCGTGCAGTCCACGTGCCAGCCCAGGCGCTGCTGCACATACGGCGTCATCACTCTGGCGTCCAGCAAGCTCAGGCCCGGCAGCAGGTAGTAGTAGTAGGCCACTGTGCTGCCGAAGCCGTAGTAGCTGATGGACGCGTAGTCCAGGTAGAAGAAGGCAGCGCGCAGGCGCAGCGACAGGCAGCTGAACACGTGCGCTGTGCAGCTCATGGCCAAGGTCAGCAGCACGCCCGACGCGTAGCACCACAGCGGCAACAGCCACGGGTGATGAAAGGGCACGTCCTGGCCGCTCAGGAAAAACAGGCGGCAGAACTTGCTCAGGAACAGCAGCAGCGGGATGAAGTGCGTCCAGAAGTTAAGCGTCTCGTTGGTGGGCTTCAGCACCGAGGCCAGGCACTCCTGCGCCGTACAGGGCAGCCGCCGGTAGCCAGACAGGATGAAGCACTCCACGAAGTCGTCGGGCACCTCGTCCCAGCGCAGCAGCGGCTTGGCGGACGCCGGAGGGTCCCCGGAGGCGGGGGGGTGGGAACTTGAGGCCGCCTCCGAAGCCGCCGCGGTCGTGGCCGGCGGGCCCTTTGTGCCCGCGCCTCGGGGCTGCAGGCGCCGCGGCATGGTGCCTGGGGGTTTGGCTAGGGCGCGCACAGGCGACCTCTGGCGCCGGCTCCCGCGCGCTCGGCAGTCCCCGCCGGCCGCCGTCGGAGCCTTTGTGCACGCGCCGGGGGCGTCGCGGCAGATTCAAGACCAGACCTGATTCGGAGTCGCCGGTCCTGAAAAAAAATAAATAAATAAAAATAAATATATATATATATAGCAATCAGGTTATGAGTCGCGCAGCGACTAGTAGGAGCGCGCGGGCTCGGCGGCCCCTGCACCAGGCTCCCTGCCACGGGCTCGTGGGCCGCCCGCGCTGCAGCAGCGACAGCGGCAGCGGTGGACTGCGGCGGCAGCGGCGGCGCTGCTGCGGTGACTGGGCATCGCGCGGTGCGGGCGCAGCCGCCGCCGCCGCCGCCGCCGCCGCCCCCGGAGCGGGAGGAGGGGATGTGGGAGCCTAGGCGCTGGAAGGAGGGAGGGACGGGCGCACCGAGGGAAGGCGGAGGCCTCCCCGGCTAGTGTTTCGCTGCTGCCTTGGGGGATAGAGTTGTCCCCGGTCTCGGGTTCCGTACCATCCCCCCTCCTCGGGCCTCAGGAGCCCTAGCTGGCGCGTAAATGATTGATGTGCGGGCCAAAGGCTGCGCCGGCGGCACCGCTGCGCGCGCCGAGGGCCAGGGTCGACGCCCGGGTTCGAAACCCGACAGTCACTCAGGCGTTCCAGAGGACACTGGGCAGCCGCGTTCGCGGGGGGCGGGGAGCTGTGGCCGCGGGGCTCGCGGGGAGGGTGCCCGGCGCGCCCGAGCCTGGGCTTTGGCGGACAGATGCGCTAACGGTAATCTTCGGAGGAGGCGGGGGCAGGGGTTCTCCGGAAGTCGGGGGCCTTTGAGACCCGGTCCTGCTCAGAGTCGTGTCCTTGTCAGATACCTGGGAAGACGCCTCTCTTTCCGTGTCTGTGGTGTGTGTGCGCGCCTGCGCGCGCGGCTCTCCGCCTGCCTGATTAAAGCCTGAGTTTATCTCCTTTGGTCTAGCGGACTTATTCAGGTGCGTCACTAACCTCCGCTCTCCTCCGTCCTGGTCCCGTCCAAACGAACCGTTCCTAAACGGGGCTCCGGTCGCGCTCACCAGCCCTCGGGGCTCGCAGCTCACCCATCGTCGTGTTCTTGTGTCTTTAACTAGGAATCTGGTTTGGAGCCAAAGTCCAACAACTCAGGGCGGACTGTTCAAACTCCACGTTTTAATGAAAAATTTCAGATGAAGCCCGGGCGATTCAAATAGCCTCTAACCATCTGAAGGATTTATCGAGAAGGGGGTTCCCGAGCAGAGCTGTGCCCAGAGTCATGGGCTGGTCCAAGTGGAGCGCGTTGATGAGGGAGGACTTCAGGGAGGAGGTGCGGTCTAGCACGAAATGAAGAGAGCACGAAGACGAATTCGTAGAGACTGGGTGGGGGTGGCTTGGAAAAGGCTTTTGCATAATTAACCAGGCGTACCCGGCAGGCTAGGTTGGGTGGATGGAGGCCAGAAGAAAGTAAGGCTGAGGAATCGAAAACGGGTGTGATGCACTGCAGTGGTAAAGAAAATCTGCCCCTGAGTTTTGTGAAAGGAGGGGCTTTAAAACCTGTCTGCTCTAAAATGTACCATTTCACAGAAGTTTCTCTTAGCGACGCCCTGGGGGTGTGACCGAGTCTAACTTGCCTCACTGACCGGCTGTTCAGTGTTATGGCAACAAGAGCTGATTTTAAAGGGACCAGGCACTGTTCTAAGTGCTTTGCAGTTTTAACATCTTTTAGGTATTATTATTTTTTCCATTTTACAGACTGGGAAAATGGAGGCACCACGACCGTACATAACATGCCAATTGGTAGAAGGGAGATTTGAACCCGGGCAAACTGCTTCTAGATCTCACGCACTTAAGAACATCTGACCTGCTTTGCGAAAAGGAAACTAGTAGGAAAGGGCATCTGATTTAGGAAAAGGCTTTCATTTTCATTTTATAAATGAAAAGCTACCTTCATCGCTACAGCAAATCCTACAAGTAGGTCAAGAAAGATTTACTTAGTAGTGGCTCAAGAAGGACTTAAATTATTGATAAGGATTATTTATAACTGAGAAATAATTCGATGTCTTAAATGTCTAAAATTACTTATGGGTATTAGAAACATTCTCTATAGAGGCTTCAGCCTTCTCTCTAAAAAGTGTTTTCCACTAGTAGCTGATTTAGCAGACTCCTACACAATTAGGCCAAAGGTACACCTGGTCTTGTGCCTTTCTTAACTATCACCAATTCCTGATGAATGAATTTCATATAAATGACATTTTGCTGTCGTTACTCAACAAGTGCTTTGTTTTAGTATTTTCTGTTTTTCCACTGTCATCTTACTGTTTTAAAGCAAAATTTCCTTTAACATCTGGGCTAAAGTCCCACGCTAATTTGTAAAAGGTATTAAGATTTAGACATTTATAAATCAATCCTGGGAATGAATAACTTGAATCTAGGGCAGAGTAGGAAAGACATTTTCATGTTCTCTTTGTACTTCACAAACAATGTGCTTGTAGAAAATGTTGATCCAATAATAAGTTCCATATTTACCAATCTTTCAGTTTCATAATCACCTCACTTAATTGGAGAAAATATAATAGTTCATGGAGTAAAATAATGGAATTGATTGTAAATGAATGTGTAAAAACTTCAGTTAGATAAAATAATATTTATCTTTCTAACTGAGAGTGGTGAGGCTGTCTGTAATAAAATATAATGTTCCTTGAAACAGTGTTTTACAAAGTCAAACAATCTGAAAACTAACTCTCAGAAAGTCTTTGTGATTTCTGCTTTTCTCTTTTCTCCTCCATCTCCCACTGCACATGAGAGCTTAAGATCAACTGATGCCATGGACTGGTGTCATGAAAGCTCTTTGGTGCCAGGGCACCTGGGTGGCCCAGATGGTTAAGTGTCTGCCTTCAGCTCAGATCATGACCCCAGAGTCCTGGGGTTGAGCCCCGCATCGGGCTCCCTGCTCAGTGCAGAGTCCATTTCTCCCTCTCCTTCTGCCATTCCCTCCACTTGTGCTCTTTGGCTCTTATCTCTCTGGCAAGTAAATAAATAAAATCTGTTAAAAAGAAAGAAAGCTCTTTGGTGCCAACCCAAAGCTATCTTTGCTATACCTTGACAAAGCCAAGTAAATAGAATGTAAGGAAACAGCAAAACTGATCTAACTTATTAAAAAACAAAAACAAACCAAACCCAGCATTGTGATTTTTCCATAATTGCTACTAATCTATAGAATTACTTTTTCTTGTTTTTTTTTTAAATTTTTTAAAATGTGTTCCCCAAACCCTACAGTGACTAGGTTTTGTGGCTGAACTCTAGTAAGCTAATTGCCTCTTGTCATTGAGAACCATGCTCGCACCCATGGGCTTGGCTAAACTGATAGAAGAAGCAGGCTAGGCTGGCTGCCATTCCCTGAAGGTTCACTGGGAGATAAGACTTCTCGAAGGTAACCAGGACTGACTACCAAACTCTTGACAAGAAGAATCATCAGGTATTACACTGGAATGCCAGTGCCAATGTTTAGAGGCAGAAACCAGCTAGTTCTCCTAATTGAGATCTTGTCAAAGCAAAACCACAAGTGTTTTTGGAGTTCTGTGGAGTTCTGTAGTTTTGGACTTCTGTACACTTGGGGGTTGAGGGGTCCCAACTGCAGAATGAAATCTGCAGTTTCATATAGAGGGGACCTGTTGCAAACTGGACAAATGTTTTTTCCCCATATGGTTTGCTTTGGTGATGTCTTTACAGACTGACTTAGGTTTATTTGTGCTTCTCTCTATAGTCATAAGACAAAGCATATATTAAAATTCTGCACCAAATTTGATGTTCTCTAGTAGCTATAAAGTCCACGGGGGAAAAAAGGCTATGATATTTGCTAATAATACACCTGTTTTTGCAGGAAATAATTTTTTCTCAGTCTAACTTTTAGCCGAAATCAATCAACCAACCAAACAAAACCTACCATGGACCCAGTGTTTAATCGCACCCAAGACTCTGTACAAGGAGGATTCTTAATTCATTCCCTCTACTTGTAATATATGGTCTAAAAAAGTGCTTCCCGGGATGCCTGGGTGGCTCAGTTGGTTAAGCGGCTGCCTTCGGCTCAGGTCATGATCCCAGCGTCCTGGGATCAAGTCCCGCATCGGGCTTCTTGCTCAGCAGGGAGCCTGCTTCTCCCTCTGCCTCTGCCTGCCACTCTGTCTGCCTGTGCTCCCTCTCTCTCTGACAAATAAATTTAAAAAAATTTTATGGAGCACCTGGGTGGCTCAATCGTTAAGCGTCTGCCTTCAGCTCAGGTCATGATCCCAGGGTCCTGGGATCGAGCCCCGCATCGGGCTCTCTGCTCAGCGGGAAGCCTGCTTCTCCCTCTTCCACTCCCCCTGCTTCCCTTGCTTGTGTTCCCTCTCTCACTGTGTCTCTTTCTGTCAAATAAATAAAATTGTAAAAAAAAAAAAAAAAGTGCTTCCCTTCCCCCAAACTGAAAACGGTCCTAGGCTTATCATCCGAACGCTTCCAGGTCAGATATGGTCACGACCAGATTGTAAAGTCTGAGCTTCCTAACGGTGGAAAACCTTCTGGCAGTGGCATCAGGTGTCACTATGGCAACCTTGGAAGACAAGTGTGATCTGAAGGCCAGGCAGAAGGCTGGAAGCTAGAGAGAGAGTGTTGGGGACACTGAGTTCTTATCTGGCGCTATTCCTGCCTATTCACTGACATGGTGACAGGGTTCTCTTCTGCAGAAAAGCAGAAGGAGACTTGTAGACAGTGTTTTTCCCTTTGAGGTTCTATGCAGGGACTGACAACTCCATACTCCCCTCTCTCCCACAAGTTCACCTGTTCTGTACTACTGGTGTCCAAAGTGGGGTGCGCAAGGAGACTGATTAGGGTGAAAAATAAAATATTACACCTTCTGTTTCAAAATCCTTTTCAATGTCTATACTCTATGAAGGTTTTTATGATACACTTAATAGGTACTACATGGAAGTAATTTATAAATAACATGTTGGGACAGGAGGGAGGTTAAGACACTGGCTGATAAGGTACGCCATCCATGCTTGACTTGCGTGTTTGTCCAACTTGCTTTCATCCTCTCTCCCAGGTCCAGGATGGATTCCCCTTTCCTGCCTCTGAGGTCACTGGAAAGAGTATTTGGAGGTCCCCATCTGTCACCCAGCAGTCCTTAAGCTGTGACCAGACCTGCCCAAGCCTTCAGCTTCCCCGAGCTAGGATGGCAGTCTCCATTCTGGGGCTATTTCTCCCAATTCTGTCTTTTCTGTTTCCTAGCTAGAGCCTATATTGTCTTTCCATAAAAGCATTAATTACATTTACATGTTTTATTCATCCCAATTTAGAGTTACCCTTTGGGTAAGAGATTGTCGTAGGTTGTTGGCTTGCTTTTGATAGGGCCTTTTAAGTAGCATTCATTAACTTAACTTGGGAAAGAGTTACATAAGTGTGTAAGATTATTGAGTTCCTGCTCCTCACTATTTATGAACAGTTTTCTTTGAAACATGGTGCTTTGCACATGCTAAGCACTCACTACATTTTTGTGGTTGGAGAAATTCTTTTTAGTACAGTAAGGCTTTAAAACGTTAGTACTAGGGCACCTGGGTGGCTCAGTCAGTTAAGCATCTGCCTTTGGTTCAGGTCATGATCCCAGGTTCCTGGGATGGAGCCTTGCACCAGACTCCCTGCTCAGTGGGGAGTCTCCCTCTCCCCCCAACTCGTGCTCTTTCGTGTGTACTCTCTCTCTCTCTCTCTCAAATAAATAAGTAAAATCTTTAAAAAACTAAAAAAACCCCAAAAGGTTAGAACATAAAATCCTAGAATTTTAGAATAGGGATGTCACATAATCTTGTGATTCATCTACTTCAATGTCTTCCCCTTTATGATAGTCAATACATATACTGTGTTCTGGTAGTGGGATAGGCTCTAATTCTCAGAATATTCTGTGTAAGGTAAATCCATACTATCCCCATTTCAGACAAGAACACAGACAAGAAGCTCAGAGATGTTAAGCTGTTGCGTGGCAAAGCCAGAGTCTAACTTGATTAATTCCAACCTTTCCCCTCCAACTGTTTCCTTTATAGGGTGCCTTGTCCTGAGAGACTATTGTATGGCCAGCTTTAAACATTTCCAGTAAAGAGACTTTCTACCTCACAGAGCCTTCCCTTCCATTTTCAGTTTTTTAAATTTTTGTTGAAAAACTTTGTAAATAATTAAATGAACACAACTGATGAGACTAAAACACGGTGGCATCTTGGCCCAAAGCTCAACTGTAAGTATTATTGAACGTGGTCACCAACTAGATCTGGTTAGAAAGACCCTGAAAAGAACAATGCCAAATGAGGCATGTGTGCATGCAGTATGTGACAGCTACATATTGATTAGGCATGTCTGCGAGGTATATTTCATATAAAGAGCATTTCTCTGCAAACGAATGTTGCTGGTAACAACAGGGGGCTTACTATACCCTAGATCTCTGCAAAGAGGCAAATACCAATTCCATGATTTCATAGCTGATCCTTGCCTCTAGCACATTATTGATTATGACAACTGATTCATATGGAAAGGAAAATATTCTATATCATTCAAGGCAAGGCATCTCAATAATGGGACTCTGGGCCTCAAGCTCACTCGCCATTTCGGGTTTTTTTTTTCCTTTTCCTTTTAAAGAAATTAAAATAAATTTTATTGAGGTATAATTGACATATAACATTATATTAGTTTCAGGTGTACAATATAATGATTTGATATTGGCATACATTGGGAATTAAGTCTACTCAACATTCATCACTGTGCGTAGTTATAAAAAATTGTTTTTTTC
>PISX010008759.1:0-79857 GCA_004024625.1 Mellivora capensis | reverse complement strand
GTCTGCAGAGCGGGGCTGGTAAATGCTGGAGGCTGGTGGCCAGACCTGGAACTAGAATTCCTCCTCGCTTATTGGCTCCAGCAGCTGCCGATAGGGGAGTAGCAGAAAGGGAGCTGGTTTTGAGACTCAGCAATGGGGTAGAGACCTCCTTACACGGAGCAGATTCCCGGGGGCAGGGGGGCGCTCCTGCACCTCCTGGCCTCACTCTGAGATAAAAGATTTCCCGCCACCGCCGTTGTGTCCCCGCATCAGAGAGAGTCTCGGCAGCCGCATCTGCTCTGCGTTTCCTTTCCCTTGTGTTCTGTCTCTGAAACAGTCACAGTTTTGTTTGGAGCGATCCATAATGTCCTTTCAAACCCATTAACAGCTCTGGGCTTTGTTTATGTACATCAGAGAGAAGTGCAGCCCTCTGTCGCTAACACGCGCTGACAGGTGGTGACGGTCACCCACGAGGGTCAGATTCGGGCGTGCGTGCGTGTGTGTATGTGTGTGTGTGTGTGTGTCTGAGAGCAGGTGCCCTTCCCCCTCATTGGTGTTTTCTCTCTCCTCCTGTTGAGCCACACACACGTGCACGCTTGCGTGTGCGCACACACACACACGCACACACGCGCGCACACCCGAGCACCTGTCCGCTGTTGGTTGGTATTCTCCCCGCACGCTAAGCTTGATAACTAACGGGGATTTTCTCCTGGCAATTTCACTTCTCACCAGAGGCACCCTGTATTTTGAAATTGTACAAAAGCCGTGTATATGCGATATCATGCGGGCTCTCTGTGGGTTTCAAAGGTGGATTAACTTCAGCAACTAGGTGGCCGATAGAACATAAACTATGAATGAGATTGTAATTTTGTGGTGGGTCCTGGAGATGTGAGTGCGTTGAAGGCAGCCTTCCTCTCCCCGGGTGCGTTGAGGAGTGGCCCTTTCCTCGTGTTTTACTGTTTTAGGTCCGCTCGGGAAGAAGCAAGAGAAGTATGAGTACAGTGAGAAAGCAGATCCTCAGAACCCATGGCCTTACATTTGGTGGGAAAAGGACACCCACTCAGGTGGATGGGGCCGCACTGGAGCCCCTCTTCATAAGGTGGTGGGTTTGGGGTCAGTGTGCAGAAATGTAAGCCAGGGTTCCCAAGAAGCCATGCTTGCCCTCGGCTGTTGGGAGATGAGGGCCTTGGCTGCCATGTTGGGCCTTGTGCTCAGTGCATGAAACCCAGGACCATTCCCCACCGTCCCCTCCTGACTGTTTTCGTAAACAGCCCTTTATTGTGTCCTGTGGATTCGACCTCCCAAATACGTCTGGTCTCCCTTGACTCCTGTCCACCGCCACGACTGCAGACCGAGCTGCTTCTCTCCCTGCAGCCAGCAGCGGCCCGCCAGCTGGACTCCACGCCCACTGTGGAACGCTCCGATCTACGGCCAAGGTGCCCATCTCACGGGGCAAATCTGGTCACGTTTTAACCATCCTTCCAGCCTCCCTCCCAGCTTGGACAATTTCATTAGCTTCGTCTTTCTTTTGGGGTAAAGATGAGCAGTCTGGCTGGTCCCGGTCTCGTTTTGAGCAGTGACAGACCACCTGATTCCTGCGTCTGCAGCCTGGCCTCCTGCTTCCTGCTTCCTCATCCTCAGTGGTCCCTTCTTATCCCCCCCCCGCCCCAGGGCTGTTCCCTTGAGCGGTAGCAGTGACGCTGGTCACCCTGACAAAGGTCTTGTTCCCCTGTCACTTTCCCCCCATGAACCACCCAGGACCATGCTGGGCCTTCAGAAGTCAGCACAACTGACCCATTCATCCAGCAAGTGTTTACAGAGCACCTGCTCCATGCTGGGTGCTGTTCTCGGTGCTGCTGGTGGAACAACAGGAAGACAACGGGCTTCTAGTCTCTCAGCAAAGAGGTCAGTGGGTGCGCAGTGTAATCTCAGGGGTGATCAGTGACGTAGAAAATGAAGGTAGAGTGAGGACAGGGAGTCAGAGGAGGGGATCAAGGGAGGGCTACTTCTGGGGTCCAGGACATTTCCTATGAGGACGTGACTTTCGAGCAAGACCTGAGTGAATTGAGGAAGGGACTCCTGGGGTCCTCGAAGTCCTCAGGGAAGCCTTCCCTGACTGGACCCATCCCCTGCTATCATCTGCACACAGGACCATGTACTTCTTTGCATTGTTGGTCATAACTGGACATTCTGTACATTTCTGTGCCATCTGTGTGATCAACATTTATCTCCTGAATCAAGTTTTAGCTCTATGAGGTCATGGACTGCCATCTTTTCCTTTCTCTTCACACCTTCTTATCCCCAGTGTCCGTACAGCATGCAGAGCAGGCTCAGTAAGGCTGCGTGAGTGAGGGGAGCTTTCTGTGAGGGGATCCCCCAACGCTGGCAATTCCTTCTCCCACCGGATCCTTGGATTCCCTCTCTCTCTGGATCCTTGGCACAATAAAGGCCTCTTGTGTAAGGTTGCAGAGCTCAAGGTACCAGCCCCTCTCTGAGCACCCTGTCCTTCTGGGCTTTGGGTCACGGGATGGGGCGGGGGACGGCTTGAGACGGGAGATATGGGAAGGACCAGGCACGCGGGAAGGCCCAAGCAGAGCCAGGGATGGGGCTTCATGACTTCTCCAGGAGGCAGATGTTGGAGCTTCAGTGCTGCCGGTCCTTATGCCCGAGTCAGTTGCCGTTGAAGCGCGCTCATTGTCACGTTCAAGTGGAAGAGCACCTGGCGGTGTAGCAGCGCCCACGTCCCGTCTGTCTTTGTCAGGAACCCTAGCAGGCAGGTGTTCTTCCGAGGCCCCGGGAGCAGGCTGCATTCTTTTCTTGGACATCGGTCCTGATAATACTACAGAAGAGGCATCGGAAAGATCAGATCGGGAGACCTGACCCTTGAGGCTTGCCGTATCTTGCCCTTGGAATAAACCAAGAAAACGGGGAATCGTTAATTGTCGGGAGCCTGTTGTTCTGGGAGGGGTTCCGGGATGAAGAAGGGAAAATTTGAAGCATACCTCACCCTCTCATCACATGCTCGAGACAACACCTATATTTTGAGACGCGCTGGTAACATTTCAGAGCAATTACCATAAATAGAACATCTACCGGGTTTTGCTACATTTACCTGTGACATTACACTAAGTGAATCTGCTGGAAGTGGGAGGATCATGCCTCATTGCAGGTGTGGTTTGGCACTCCGGACAACAAGCCGCTGGTTTGCTGGTTTAAAAGTGGAATGGAGGCCGGAGGGCATAAGCCTGGGAAGTTTCGAGGCCGTCTTCCTGAGCGGCTGTTGAGTGCCTTGGGCTCCTGCCTGCTCAGCTGGGAGTCGGTCCCGTCCCAGGCACAGACTGGGTAACCTGGGAGGCACGACCCTGGAGGCTGGAGGCAAGGACCAGAGCAGTACCCAGAATCTTGGATGAGCAGGAACATAAAACACATAGGTTTCTGGCTTGTTTATAAAGTAAATTTTACCAGGGGTTGGGGAGAGGGGGGAGAATGAGTAGACGGAGCACAGAGGTTGGTCAGGGCAGTGGAACTACTCTTTGTGACCCTCGTGGTGGATGCACGTCATCGTACGTCTGTCAAAACGCAACACCAGGAGCACACCTTAATGTAACTTAGGGACTTTTGGCAACTATGATATACCCGTGTAGGTTCATCGATTGTAAAAATTGGACCATGCTGGTGTGGGATGTTGATAGTTGACAATGCTGTGTGTTTTGTTGAGGGGGGGCAGGGGGTAGATGGGAACTTTCTGTACTTTCTGCTCAATTCTGCTGTGAACCTAAAACTGTTTTAAAAAACTGTATTAAAAAAATAACTTGCTAGAGCCCCCACTGCGTGCCAACATAGAGCTCCCAGGGGAGGTAGCTGTTAAGGAAATTAATTACATAATCTATTTGCAGGTGTAATAAGTGCCATGGAGGTAAAGAACTGGGGGTTCTGGGTGGTTACAAAGAAGACCTAGTCTTGCGGACGGTCAGCATCACTTTCTCTGAAGAAGAGATATTTGAGTTGAAGTTGTCCCCATACACCAGCAAAATGCAGCAAAGAAGACCAATGGAAATTATTGGTGATTGAAATAATTCAATAATTCAATTGAAATAATTCAATTGCTGATGGAATTGAAAACTTTAGAGTGTGGTAGCTTCAGGTATGACTTGATGCAGGTGCTTCATCAGTGTCATTAGATCTCTCCTCTTCTCCATTTCTCAGCACTGTTTTCTTCTGTATGGGTTTTACCTTCATTCAGGGTCTGTTCTATGGTGGCACCTACTGGACTAGAGCCTTCTTGAGGGCCTTATTCATTGGGGAACCCTTAGTGTGAAGAGGGCTGATGTGAAAAGGAAATTCAGTAAATGTTTGTTGAACAAATAAAGGTACTTTTCTGATTATATGACCTTTTGTGGGTGACATTGAGCACCTGTATCAAGCCATACCTGAAGCTAGTACTACGCCTGGACTTTTCAATTCCATGAGCCAATAAATACTCTTTATTTTGTTGTTTGATTGCTTGATAGTATTCTTAAGCAACTTCAACTGAAATATCACTTCTTCAGAGAAAGTTCCCTAACCACCCAATATAAAGTCTGGCTGACTTATACAGACACTTACAAACCCCCGTGCTTTTCCTTAGTTTTCTTTTCTTCCTCTCTTTGCATGTTGAAATCTGGTCCATTTGTGATGGGCTGAATTGTGTCCCCTCAATCCATATATTGAAGTCCTAACCCCCGCAGTGCCTCAGAATGTGACCGTATTTGAGACAGGCTCTTTAACAAGGTAATTAAGGTAAAAGGAGGTGGTTAATTGACTAATATGACTGCTGTACCTGTAGGAAGGGGTGGTTAAGGACCCAGACACAGAGAGAGGGCCGTGGGAAAACACGGGGGAAAGGTGGCCATCTAGGAGCCAAGGAGAGAGGTTTCAGACCCTCTCAATCCATCTCAATCTTGTCCACATTTCGGTCTCAGATTACCAGCCCCCAAAACTGAGAAAAATCAATTTCTGTTGTCAAAACCCCCCTAGTCTATAGTACTCTGTCATGGCAGCCTCAGTAGACTGATGGATGATCTGTAACAGATTCAGCTCAAATCTTCTCTCCTCCATGAAAGAATAGAAGGGGGTTGGCAAACTGTGGCCCTTGGGCCAAATCGGGCTGGTGACCTGTTTTTGTTAATAAAGTTTTATTGGCACCCAGCCATGCCCATTTGTTCACTTGCCGTGTGTGGCTGGTTTTGCGCTACAAAAGCAGAGCCGAGATGTCACAATTGAGACATCGTGACTCATAAAGCTGAGAATATTATCTGTACGTCATTTTACAGAAAATGCATGCTGATTCTTGGTCCAGGAGAATCCTGGGTCCAGGAGCCCAGGTTGGCGGCTTGGGCTGTGCACTCAGATAGGCGTGGGTTTAAATCCTTGTTGTTACTGATAAACTGGGTAAATCACTTAACCCCCCTGAGTTTAAAAAAAAAAAAATTAGCTAGTATTATAATCCTGAATACTCACATTACTCTACTGGTGGAGCTTGTAAAGCTGACCTGTTAGATGCTGGAAGGCTTGTTGAATTGGTTTCTTGTCTAACCGGTAATTTTTTCTTGAGTCGAAAATAATTGGTTGATCCTTTATGCCATCTGTGACTCTGAATGGATTGAATGGGCGCTAAAAAGATGACCAGCCTTCCCCCTGGTTTTGTTGTTTTGGTTTTTCTTCTTGTTTCTTCGTTTTTCTTTTTTCCCGAAGCAGAAGACAGAAGTCTCCTGTCCACTGTCAGGTGGGCCGTGTCAAACCCCCACACTGTGTTTGCACAAAAATCTGAAAAGCTTCCACTGGGAAGGCGATGGTGGTGTCTGGGGACGGGCTGGAGGGGCCCTGCCCTGCCATGAGCTTGCACGACGCTTAGTCTCAGTGGCTTCACTGCTCCTTTGTCCTGACCAAACATAGTTTTATGAAGAGCTCTGTTTAGGTTAATCTTACTCAGAAGCGAAAGGAAGATGTAAGACCTCAGAAAGCCTGTTGCGACAAGGCCACTAACTGCTACAGGGGTGCACTCTGCTTTTCATGGCTGTAGAGCATGTAAGACAGCAGGTGGCTTATGACCCAGGTTAGGGACAGGCTGATGAAGAGTCCAAACCCGGACTCTATTGCTGCGCTACCTTGAACTGCTTACTTAACCTTTCTGAGCTCCAGTTCCCGGACCATGAAAGAAGTGATAATAGTAACCTACCTCCTAGGTTGGGGTGAGGATAAAATGAGGTGATTTCTGTAGACGTGTGTACAAAATCACCTGGTTTTGTATCAGTCCATGGGGAAAGTTCCGTAATTATTAACTGTTATTATAATGATGGGTTGACAGTACCTCCATTTCCTCTCTGTATACCAGCTCAAGAAATTTATATAGGAGGGGTTGTTTGGAGTGTTAAGGAAAGTGGAGTAATGCAGTTTAATAGATCACTTGGTTTTTATTCCTTGACAATCTCTGAAGGCAGAAATCTGTGACTCAAAAGAAGTCCTCACCTAAGAAACCTTGAAACAGCCAATATCTGAGTGGGAGAAAATGGGATTCTCCTGAGAACTCTGACTCCTCGGTGTGAAATTACCTTTTTTTTTTTCTTTTAGGGAGAGAGAGAGAGAGAATGTGTGAGCAGTGGGAAAGGGCAGATGGAGAGGGGGAGAGAGAATATTAAGGAGGCTCCGTGCTTATTGTGGGACCTGACCCGGGGCTCGAACTCACAATCCGGAAACCATGACCTGAGCCAACATCAGGAATCAGATGCTCAACTGACTGAGCCACCCAGGTGCCCTTGAAATTTCTTTTTCTTTTTCTTTTCTTTTCTTCCCTTTTCTTTCTCTCTTTCTCCCTTCCTTCCTTCCTTCCTTCCTTTCTCTCTCTCTCTCTTTTTAAAGATTTTATTTATTTATTTGAGGGTGGGGGAGAGAGGGGCAGAAGGAGAGGGAGCAGGATCCCCGCTGAGCAGGGAGCCCACACAGGGCTCAATCCCAGGACCCTGAGATCCCGCCCTGAGCCGAAAGCAGATGCTTAACTGACTGAGCCATCCAGATGCCCCTGAATATACTTTCTTAAGTCAGACTTGCAAATGGTTTTCCACAGTGGTTACCCCACAAAGCCAAACCTGTAGAACTTGTTCCATCTTACTCCCCACCACCTCGTCTCTTTCCTCCTCTTTTCTGTTCCTCTCTTTGCTCAGTCAGCAGCATGGGCACCTGTAGGAAAAGGTGATGGTGAAGAGGGTGTGGGGGAAGAGATTCTATGGCTGTCAGAGCTGTGAGGCCGGGAGTACTATTTCTCACGCTGAAAGAAATCTGAATGTCACACTCGTTACGGCAGGTGCTCATTCAGATGCACTTACTTCCGAAAGCGCTCTATAGAATAGAAGACATTGAGCGAAAATGGGCAGTGGCCTGGTTAGATTTGATTTCCAGGAAGTGTTGCTTGATGGACTCAGGGATGATTTTGATATGTGGTTAACATTTTGGAACCTGATTGCTAAAGTCTGGTTATTTTTTCAATAATCCAAAGGACAGTCCCCATGGGTCCCCCAAAGAATCTGAGACCAGCTGGTCATCTCTGAAGAACCGTGAACGTGGCCTGAGCCATAGTCTTTGGTGAATGAATGTAATCATGTTCTGAAGAAAGGATCCTGCGGCCAAAGTGGAATCTTTCTAATCTTAAATTTGTTGATTCCCCTTTGTTGCCTGGCTGGTTAATAACTTCACTACCAAAAAACTGCAGGCAGTAATCTAGGCATCTTGTTTCTAGGCTGACCGTCCCTCATTCCTTTACCTTATTCTTTTTTAATTTATTTATTTGTCAGAGAGAGAGAGAGAGGGAGAGAGAGCGAGCGAGCACAGGCAGACAGAGAGGCAGGTAGAGGCAGGCAGAGGGAGAAGCAGGCTCCCTGCCGAGCAAGGAGCCCGATGTGGGACTCGATCCCAGGACGCTGGGATCATGACCTGAGCCGAAGGCAGCCGCTTAACCAACTGAGCCACCCAGGCGTCCCACCTTATTCTTTTTTTGAATCAGTTTTAAACTCTTCTGGATCGATGCTGGGCTACGTGATCCCACTCAGCTGGAGAGCTTCTGGGATGAATGGGCCAATTCCAGAGCCACTGCAGATAATCTGCAAGGCTGAAAAGCCAATTATAGGTAATTAGGAGTCACTCCAAGATTCTGTAGACAGTAGCTTGATACTGCCTTATGGTCATAAACAACGGGCTCTGAATAAAAACTAATTTGAAATAGCTTGACTATTAGTTTCTACCATTATTTGTATGTTTCTCATTGCCATGCATTAGACTTTTGCATCCTCAGATCTAAGAATTACACACATCAGCATGTATTTTACAGCTAATGGGTGCCTTGTCTGGAACCGGAGTGAGATTCTTTCCGCGCTGCTCATATGAAGCTGAGACTCATTAAGATTTTCTAGTAATAAATGGGCCGACTTAGCCCTTCAGAGCTGGAGCAAGAAATTATTGCTCACCCTCATTTCTGTCTCTTTCTGCCCATGACACTCTTCAAAACAGAAAAGTGTTTTTAATATGAAAACATCCCTTACACACATTGAAAAGCTAGAAAAGTACAAAAAATGTAAATCATCTTTAATCCAGCTCCTGGAGATGACCATGATGAACTTTTGGAATAGATCTTTTGTTGGTCTGTCTTTGTGTTTCTGGTTTTTTTTTCCCCTCCTCTTCCTCCTCCTCCTTCTTTTTTTAATTTAAATAATCTCTACATCCAACATGGGACTCATAGTCATGACCCTGAGACCAAGAGTCACACACCTCTCTGACTGTGCCTGGCTTTGTGTTTCTTATTGTCTACTCCTCTACTTAGAAACGTGAAGTCTTCCTAAATCTGTTCTGTTTTGTAATACAGTTTTTCATCACTTTTATTAAGTGATACATTTTTCATCACTTTACTAAGTGATAAATTTTTCATTGCTTTAAGTGATACTTTATTAGGTATCTTCTTATCATCAATGAATATAGATCTTTATCATCACTTTAAATGACTGTGGTGTAGGAGTCTATAATATGTGTATTAAATACTTCTATCATTATTTTAGGATCATCTCGTCACTGCCTCCCACTTCCAGCTACTGCTGGTGAGCCCATCGACCTGAAGGTTTTCACTAGCTTTGTGTAGAGGCAGTTCAATGGGAAGCAAATTGTCTTCCAACAAATGGTGTTGGGACAACTGGATATTTATATGCAAAAATGAACTTCAATCCTCTCCCCATTTCATATACAAAAATTAAAGTGAAATAGATCATATGCCTAAATGTAAGATCTGTCAATAGAAAATTTATAGAAGAAAATATTTTTAACCTTAGGTTAGGCAAAGATTTGTTAGATAGGACATAAAAACAATGAATCATGGAAAAAAAATGATTGATAAATTGGAGAAAAAGAGACAATCTATTAAAATAGTGGCAAAATATTTGAATAGGCATTTCACCAAAGAATAGGAATGAATGGCAAACAGGCACATGAAAAGTTGCTTGACATCATAGGGAAATGCAAATTAAAGTCACAACAGATACCATTTCACATCCACTAGAATGGCTAAAATTAAAGTCTGACAGTCGCAAGTGTTGACAAGGATGGGAAAGCAAAATGCTTTAGAAAACATGTTGGCAGTTCTTATAAATGTCAGCAACTCTCACCAGAGGGCCAAGCTATTTCATTCCTAGCTGTTTTCCCCCCAGAGGTAAGATATGTTCACATAAAGACTTGTGCTTGAACGCTTGTAGCAGCTTTGTACCAGCGGCAAGCTGGAAATAATGCAAATGTCCATGGATAAAGACATTGTGGTGTATTCATACTGTGGAGTACTAGACCGTGGGCAAAAGGCTGAACAACAGATACATACTGCAAACATGAATGGAGCTCAGAGGCAATATTGAAAATGAAGTAAGCCAGGGACAAGAGCCCTCACAGGAAATTCTTGAAAAGGCAAGAACTATGTTGACAGAAAGCTGATGAATATGGTTGCAAGGGCCTGGGGTTGGGGTGGGGATTGACTGCAGATGGGCATGAGCGATCCTTTTGGGTTATGAACATCTTCTCGTCATGATTTCTGCCAGTGGTGATATGACTACACATTTGTCAAATATCAGATTGTCAGAGAAAGATAGTTATTGTATGATCTCACTAACTTGTGGAATTTAAGAAACAAAACAGAGGATCAAAGGGGGAGAGAGGAAAAAATAAAACGAGATGAAACCAGAGAGGGAGATAAACCATAAAAGACTGTTAATCATAGGAAACAGGCTGAGGGTTGCTGGAGGGGAGTTGGGGAGGGACAGGGTAACTGGGTGGTGGACATTAAGGAGGGCACATGATCTGATAAGAACTGGGTGCCATATGTAACTGATGAGTCACTGACCCGTACCTCTGAAACCAATAATACATTATATGTTAATTAATTGAATTTAAATTAAAAGAATAAAATTAAAAATAATCAGGTTGTGCCTTTAAAACCAGTAAATTGTGTTATATGTACATTATACCCCCATCAAGGAGATTTAAAAAAAATTAGGTCTTTAGGGAAAACCAAATAGAGGAATGTGCCATGATTCTTGTACTTGTGCAATGATTCACACCAGCCTAGAGGTTCAGGATTCTAGAATCTTCCAGCAGGCATTTCTCAAGCAGCGACACTTGAAAAACCTCATTCATACAAGCTCTCTCATGCCGCTGTCAGGACTGGTGATTCTCTTCATGTTAACTCAATGAGGGGGGAGGGATGTCTTGTTAGGAGCATCCCGAGCCTTCTCTCTGCATGATTAGAAACCACTGGGGAGCTCTGGGGGAAGGTGGTCTGAACTACTGTGTGGGCTTGGACTCTTGCGTCTCCTCGTTCACAAAGGGTTCTGAGGAGCTGAGGAACTTTCCCTTGACGTCCCCCAGCATGGCCGACATCTTAAACAGGGTTGAAATTGCTTCTTTTAGCTCTCTCTTTTTACCCTCCTGCCCTGTCCCCTCGCGCCCCTGACCGTGGATTTACTTCCCATTTTCCTGTCATCATCAGCCACTGAGCTCGATGTAAAATATTCAGAGGTGGAGGTACTCTGGGATGGTTTGCTCTCTTGAACTGGGACCTTATTTCCCCCTTCAATTTACCTTTTGCACAGCTTGATACGCATCAGTAGCACTAAATAAATAAGCTGTAATTAATACATATTTGGCTCTTGTAGTGTTTATTTTCCTCTTCTGAAACTCAGATTGGAATATGCATCCCACGGCTTGAATGTTTAAATACCAAACCAAAGGGACTTTTCTACTCCCTTCTTTCTCTTGTCTTACGGTAAACTGATTATTTTAACGAGGAGGATGGCTCCGTCCCAGAGGCCTTCCATTTCCACTCTTAATAACTAGATGACTAAGAAGAATATCCTCGTAGAAGAGAATAGTTAGTGAGCAAGCTGCAAGTGTGTGTGTGTGTGTGTGTGTGTGTGTAAGGGAAAAAGGAGGTACATAGGAATATCAGTCTGCCTTTGGAAAAGTCTCCCCGCCGAGCAGCAGTGTGCAGTAGCTCCACACCCAGAAGACACACTTGGCAGCACCTTCCTGGAGTCACCAACATGCGCCACTAAGCATTTGCAGGGTGAGAAACTGTGTCTCGTGTGGAAGCGTTTCGGCAGTAATGCCTAGGGATGCATCATGAAATCACCTCCCTCAGTATCTTCTCGTGAGTGAAGGGAACTGTTCGGTTGTTACGGTTTATCAGAACAGAAATACTGGTTCAGCGCTTACCGTGAGCCAACAGCTAAGGACACGTTGTACTGTCTCATGCTTATAATCATCTTATACCATAGAACTCTTGCTATTTTACAAATGGGGAAAACAGAGGCTCATAGAGGTTAGATAACTTGCCCAAAGTAAGGGCAGCGTTGGAGCCCAGATCTGCCTGATTCCAAGTGTGCGTTCTTGGTCATTGCTCTCCTGCTCATCCGTGACTGGTCCTGTGGGAATTTGAGACCGTTGTCAAATGGTGGTGTTGGCTTCACCATCAGGGCTGGCGAAGAATTTTATTTCCAGCAGCCAACAATGGGAATGGCAGTCAGATAATTAACTTGTCTTCCCTGAAGGAGGTTTGTTCATGGGACAGTCTTCAAATGGGGCACGAAAAGGCACTTGGCAAATTGCAAAAGGAAATAACGCTTCAAAATGAAAAATTGATGCACATTTATCAACTGTGGGTAACGAAGGAGCAGGCACCATCCATTTGGGGCCATCGCTGAAATCAGTTACAAAGGGTCATATCGATGATGAAAATGGTTGCATTTCTTGATTCCAATCTTCTACCAAAGCAGAGATGATTTTCCAATCACTGTGTTACTCAGGCCTCACATGGGCTCCCTCTTTGTTGTACTTTATTTATTTATTTCGTTTGCTGTTTTAATAATGGTGAAACCCACCAGGGCATCCTAGCCAGCATTAGCAATGTGCAATGACAAGCTTTTAAAATGGTTTCTTTCAGATCGATCTGTGAACGTAAAGCCTTTTTTAACACCGAGAGAGGGATCGTGAAAGAGCAGTTTGCATGCTTCCCAAATTAAATCTTGTGCTACTGGAGACAGGGCACGAGGCGGTCCTGGGGTTTGTGGTTACTCGGATTGTGAGATATAAGTGTCATGTCCCTGGGTAACGAAAGAAAAGTAAGTTTGAGACGTTCGTGGTGACTGTGGCTCTCCCGTTTGTCTGGGGTCACATGAACAAACGGAATAATTTATTCTCCTTTTCTTTCCCTCCCTCCTCCAAACAGGCCTTCCCACCCTGTGTGTTTGGCCCGAGTGTGAGGTCAGCAGATCACAATCTGTGATACTCCGTCAGGGGAAACTAACACAGAATCATAGATTGTTTCGTGTTGAGGTGAAGCCGTTCGCCTCTCCTTAGTCTCATTAGCAGAGCTGGGGAAGAGGGTCTTTAATGCACACTGTAATTAAAGGAAGTAAAAATTGGCTTCAGTCATGAAACATGAAATTGAACTTTTATCCCCTAGCAATTAAATTAAATACCAAGCAACCCAGCAGTGTTTTTTGTTTTTTGTTTTTTAAACAACAACACTCTTTTAGAGACTTTCCTCTTTCTGTAGAGCACTGACTTCAGCCAGGGCTTAGGGACTGTCTGCTAATAAGTGAGCCCTTCTGTAATTTTTGTTCCTTCCTCCCTGGACGCAAAGAGGCTGACTGAGATTGCCGCACTTGATTGCGGTACCTTCCTCAAAATTTTCGATGATAGAGTTCGTCGCTGCTGCGAATTTCTGTACCAGCTCTTGACTGTTGAGTGTAAACAGTTTTGCCACAAGCTGCTGTGGTCAAAAGGCAATTGTACGTTTTTAAGTCGACTTGCAAAAAATACATCTTGAAAATACACGTACATGGGGCGCCTGGGTGGCTCAGTCATTAAGCATCTGCCATTGGCTCAGGTCATGATCCCAGGGTCCTAGGATTGAGCCCTGCATTGGTCTCCCTGCTCAGCGGGAAACCTGCTTCCCCTTCTCCCACTCCCTCTGCTTGTGTTCCCTCTCTTGCTGTCTCTATGTTAAATAAATAAATAAATGAAATCTTAAAAAAAAATTATTGTACATTAGTGTGTAAAGGGGATGAAAGATTAATTTGCAATTTTTTCAGTCTCGCCCTTGCCTTATGAAAGGAAGTGAGTTTTGCTTTAGGCATTGGGCCCTTGCTTTCTTTTCTTGAGCAGGATCTGAGGAATGAGAGGGGAGAGCAGCAAGGAATGATGTCAGAGAGGCGCACAGGAGCTACATGATAAATCAACAGGCAATAAACAAGCAAAAATTGGGGGAAAGAGGAGGAGAAAGGGTCAGAAGCACCATATAGTCTGGGTTTCCAGGAAATGTTTCAGAAGTGAGTCTGGGATCAGTCATTTTCCATGTGGAGGGTGGTGGGTAGCAGAAGCAGATACAAAGCCTTTTCAAAAATGTTTAAGGTAAATGAATAATATTCTGTTTTATCAAGACTCATGAGAATGAGTGAAGATTTGGATTCCTTTTGGTTATCTGTTTTATTGTACTGTTGTTATTATGTTTTGGAATCGATAGGGATACAGAGTGTCAGCCAAGATCACGTGGGCCTCTGGCTACACCCAGATATTCATTCATTCATCATTTTGGTTTATTTAGCTGTTTTCTGTCTCTTTTGTGTGGAGCATTCAAAGTTCTTGGGTTCTTAGACATGTAGTTTTTTTGTGTTTTTGTTTGATTGTTTGTGATTGGGTTTTTTTGGGAGGGTCATGTAACTTTAGGTGATACCCAGGCCTTCTACCACCTCTGAACTCTCTCCTATCCTACAGCTCATTTACCTTCTGAATCAGCAGGACTAGGGAGTAAACCGGGAAAATCTTTTTGGTTCAAACTCTCACTCCGGGAATGGCATGTGGAGATTTGCTGGAACTGGAGCGTGATGCTACCCAGAGGGTCACGTAGGATGGGGTTCTTTCCCCTGCAAGGCTCCCGTTCGAATCCAGTTTCCGTTGGAGTCTTCGGTGTCCGCTCCATGATGGGGAGGCCCTTGACACGTCCGGGCCAGGGTTGGACTGGATGACCTCCAAGGTCCTGTTTAGCCTAAACATGTCATGACTTTATAATATAAAAGTTTTCTTTCACTTGCAGATATAATGATTTCCTGAGGTTAACGGCAGGAATGGGAAGATGGTAGCTTGTTTAGCTCCTATCAGCTGTGTCTTCCAGCTCAGGTTTTGATGTGGGACATAGGTGGCATGTCTGATGTCATTGTAGAGTGTGTTCTTGTATTTATGGATCTTATAATGATTTGTGTTTCCACTGACATTTTATGTATATAGTCAGGATGGCAGATGTCTGGGGAAGTTTTGGATTTCCTTCTCTATTGCTGTGAAACATAAGGATTTTTCTCCATTGGACAAATATCCAGGCATTCTCTTGACTCAGCTGAATGCGTCATCACCATCACCACCATCATCTCCGTCGTCATCACCACGGAAGAGGAAACTGGACACTCTGGCGGTTTGAGCTACAGAACAAAAAATGGTTGACCGCCAAGGCCGACGGGGGGGAGCCTTGAGACCAACTTAAAGCGAAATCAAATAGTAAATTATCTTTGTTCTGATGGAGTGAAGTCACATATCAAGCTTGACTGTTTCATTTTGTAGTTTGTGGATAATCTCTGATTTGCCACTTTGCTCATTGACCGTTCTAAGCTTCATTTCCTTCATTTGCAAAGACGAGGTAACGCTGCCTATTTATTTATTTATTTTTAAAGATTTTATTTATTCATTTGACAGAGAGAGAAAGGTCATAAGCAGGCAGAGGCAGGCAGAGAGAGAGGGGGAAGCAGGCTCCCTGCCGAGCAGAGAGTCCAATACGGGACTCGATCCCAGGACCCTGGGATCACGACCTGAGCAGAAGGCAGAGGCTTAACCCACTGACCCACCCAGGTGCCCCAATGCTGCCTATTTAATAGGAGGATTATGTTGGCCAAATTGTTGAGTAAATGACCTTACGTAGAACATTTATCACCATATCTTGGTACTTGGCGCCTGGTCACCCGTGAGATTGTGGTGACTGTGCTGCTGGCGAGGATGCTGCCAGCAGCGTGCACTAGCACCCGTTCTGCCAGCTGTGTCCTTGAAAATATCTGGGGGCAGTGGCTGGAGGGTTTGGCACAGACTTGGGTTTGAATCCTGGACATGCCACGTAGCCATGGGACGGTGTGTGCTTCTCCTCTTGTCTGAGCACCAGAGGATAACAGCAGAAGCCTCATCGCGGTGTTTGCATGAGGATTAAGTGGGTTAACATAAAAAGTCATAGCTGAGTGTTGGGCACAGAAAAAGTGCCCAGTAAATAGTGGCAACAATTGCTGGTATCATCATCATCATCCCCATCCAAATGTAGTGAGTGAGCGTGCCCTGTCTTCCCATCCCTGTTGGGACACTGGAGCCTTTGTGGGTGGTTTGGTGTCTCCAGTGAGGGAGCGACTCCTGGTGGGTCAAGGGAAGGCTTAGCTGCACCAGACAGGTTCAGCCTAGGATGGCCAGGCTGTCCTTGCGGGGGACAAATTCCAAAGGCACGGATGGCCTCCCTTTTGGGCATCTCCTCTCTAAATTCAAAGTAATATATGCTTCTAGTAAAATATCCAACACTATGGAACGGAAAAGCAAATGCCTAACCCTTACTATTCTGTCCAGCCACCGCCCCAGACTGTCAGTTACAGTGTCAGTGCACACCTTTCCCCACGTGCGCACAGACTCATTTAATTTAGTGTATTTATTTAAGTAAAATTTAAAAATTGTTATTTTTATTATGTATTTTTCTTTTCAAGTTTTTGTTTAAATTCTAGTTAGCTAACATATAGTGTAATATTGGTTTCAGGTGTAGAATTTAGTAATTCGTCACTTACACACAAGACCCGGTGCTCATTGTAAAAAGAGCCCTCCTTGGGGCTCCTGAGTGGCTTAGTAGGTTAAGCATCTGACTCTGGATTTCGGCTCAGGTCATGATCTCAGGGGCATGAGACTGAGCCCCTCATTGGCGGGGGGTGGGGGGGGGCTCCGTGGGGAGTCGGCTTCTCTCCTTCTGCCCCTCCCTCAGCTCACTCTCTCAAATAAATAATCTTTTTTTTTTTTTTTTTAAGATTTTATGTATTTATTTGCCAGAGAGGGAGAGAGTACAAGCAGGCAGAGCGGCAGGCAGAGGGAGAGGGAGAAGGGGTCTCCCCATAAAGCAGGGAGCCTGATGGTGGGGCTTAATCCCAGGACCTGGGCTGAAGGCAGCCACTTTAACTGACTGAGCCACCCAGGTGCTCCTCAAATAAATAACCTTTTTTTTTTTTTAAAGTTCCCTCCTTAGTACCCATTTATCCATTTAACCATCATCCATTCAGACCATCCCCACCACTTCTCTCCATCAAGCCTTAGTTTGTTCTCCGTCGTTAAGAGTCTCTTATGGTTTGCTTCCCTCCGTCTCTCTCTATCTCTCTTTTTTTTTCCTTCCCATATGTTCATCTGTTTTGTTTCTCAAATTCCACCTGTGAGTGAGATCACACAGTATCTGTCTTTCTCTGACAGACTTATTTCACTTAGCATCATACTTTCTAGCTCCATCCATGTCATTGCAAATGGCAAGATTTCATTCCTTAATATAATAAAAATAATTATTTGGGGGGGTCATACATATGTTGCTGCAACCTGCTTTCATCAGTCAATCCCATATTCTGGACACCTGCCTGTGCTTTAATAAAAGAAACTGGAATAAGAGGCTGGTTGATACCCTTTCCTTTCTAGCTCTGGGGTTGGTGGGTCTGCGTTTGTGCTAGGTGTTGGTGAGGCAACAGTACAGCTGAGCTTCTGTCCCATGTGAAGCATGTGGCATGCTGGCAAGAGAATGTGCTGCTAAATAAATTGTACCCACAGCCATTTGTCTGAACAAGGGACAGTGGCCACGTCTATGCAGAGCTTTCATGCTCTCAGGGAATAATAGCTTTATTACTCGGTGCTCTTCTGTTGCTTGTACCTGCGTGGAACATGGTGGTTACAGTTTTGCACTATGGGGTAGGTAGGACCTGGAGTCAGATCTTAGCTTTGCTACTTAATCCTTTTGTGACTTTCAGAAACTTCTGCATCTCTCCAAGCTTTTATCTCTTCTTCTGTGAAATGGGCTGTCAGAAGGTTGGAGGGTAAATGGAGATGATGAGTGTGAAGAGGTCAGGGTCATTCCAGGGGGTAAGGCAGGTGCTCAGGAAGGGGTAGGTAAGCATTACACTGTCTGAGTAAACTAAAGAGGTTGGCAGATGATTTGCAATGACATGGGGAGTCCAGCCGATTAATTCTACCGAAGGAACGTTTGCTGAACACTCTCCAGGTGCCCAACACTGTCCAGCACCAGAGTGGATGGTGAGTCGTTGAGGGTCATTTCTGCTCTCGAGGTCCTGACAGAGTCCTGGGGAAGAGAGGTGAGTGGCCGAGCCTAATGCGATCATCCACGTGATAGAACAAGGCCACGGAGGGACCAGGAGTATGACCAGGGGTTTAGGTGAGGGAGCCATGGCTAATTCTCACTGGGGAGGTGACTCCTTCTCATCTCGTTCCTTCTTCCTTGGCCCCAATTTCTTCCGGTTCCCCTAGTGGAGAGGTCAGAAGGTTAATTTTGGCCAACAGATGCGCTTTGTTTTTCATATGGTGTTCTGATTTTTAAATTGGTTGTCAGTACTTTCAAAAATAGGGTCTCTTTTATTTAAAAATCTGAAATTTTGCTTCTCTTGGAAGTGGGTCAGTTGCAGCTGAGTGGCTGTTGTTCTTTCTCTGGGACACACACTGTCTTGTTCCCGGGGCCCCTCCTGTCCACTGCTGTTGGGCATACTACCCGTCTGCTCCCTGCTCCGGGAGCCCTTGCTCTCCGTGGCCTAGGATCACTGCTGCATGTGCCCTCGGTGGAGTCCCTGCCCTCACTGCTGGCCAGGACAGCTGCTGTCCTCCTTCCCATGCCATCGTGGGCTGCGTGCCTTCTTGGAAGCCCTGCTTCACTGACTTGAGCGGTTCCTCCTGTACCTTGTCATCACCGAGCACCCAGGATAAGGTTGGTAAGTGAGGTCTGTCATGGGGGAGGGGCATCTTATGACCAAAAGTATTTCGAATCTCCGGCGGATGGTGACACTGAGAAACAGACTGACTTGCCTTTACATCCCCGACAGAGCCCCCACTTCGGCCTGCACCTCAGGGACACCACCACCATAGCCCTGGTCGGCCCACCCTCTGGGAGTGCACCCAGAGCCAATGCAAAAATCATCTTGATTTGTGTAATCACCTGACTCCCACCGACCACCCGCGCCCTGTCCCCTGTGCTCAGCTCGTGTCTGCCGAGCCCAGCACGCCGCCTGGCCCACCAGACGTGCTCGGGAAGTACTGATGGACTAAATGAAAAGCTAAGTAGTTGGGTCTGATTGTTCACTTGAGAAATTACACTGCGTCATGGACCAGCTTGACTTGGAAGAAAGTTTCTGAATATTCATGTTCCTCCTGGAGGAGATGGGCTAGGTATCATGACAAATCCCTACCTTCTCCTCAAGAGGAAATTAGGAATTCGGAGGGAAATTTGCACCCCCGAATCAATATATGGCAAAATTTCAGCTCTATAACCTTAAAACCCAAGCAATTAGCTTTGTTTGAAAAGGTCAGCCATGGCTGTGCTCTTCTCCTCTGACAAGTTGAACTGCCCAACAGAACTCAGTTTAAATTAGAAACATCTCTGGCGGAGTTAAGCAGAGCCTTGTCAGTGCTGTCCTCCTGTGGGGGGCATGTGAGCTCTGGGATGCCACGCTGCTCGGAGGGGCGGCTAGTTTCCTTTTGCCATTGAATGTATTGGGGGGGGGTCCTGTCACCTCCTGTCCATGAACCCACCAGCACAAGGAGCTTCTGTCTTCTTCTGAGTGTCTTCCCTGGACCAGACACTGAAGATCCCTTAATAGGAATTTCCCCCAAACTCTCCATCACCTGTGAGATTAATATCACTGGGACTCGTTCCAGGCAGAGGAAACAGGCTCAGAGAAGTGAAGCCACTTGCCCAAAGTGGCACAGTAAGACCAGACGGCATCTTTTCCTGATAAAACCCGGAATGTCTCAGTCCTCTACCCATAATGCCTCAAGTTCCGGGATGAGGGAAATGGGCCATTTGTCATGAGATGATCACGTTTCTCTTCACCTCCCCGTGTCACACCCTCGCTTGCCTCGTGGACAGGCAGTGCTGTTTTCAATTTCAGAGGTTCCCAGTTGGTCTGCACGGAAGCCATGGGCTGGGCGGGTGGACCGGGGAGTGGGGGGCTGGGAAGGAAGAGCAAGGTGTGGACGGAAAAAGAAACCTGTCTGAATGACCCGCACTTTCCTCACCCTCTCTGACACCCGTCTTCTTCCTTTGACACTCATCCCTTCGTTTCCAGCAGTCCCAACGTTGCCAGTCTGGGCCAACGACACCTTTACAGGGGCTTGAGAGAGTCGAGAGGGTGGGAATGGAAAGCACTTCTGTGGGCGTCGCTGTAGGGAAATTCTGTATCAATATTAAAACTCTGTCTTGTGTGGTTGACAGGAGAGTCAACAGATCATGGGGGAAAGAACATGGCTTTTGAAACCAACTGGGACCCAAGTTCAGATGTCAGCCTTTCCATGTACAAGCTGAGTGACTTTGGACAAGTTATATAACCTCTCTGAGTCTAAGTTTCTTTGTCCAGAGAAAGAAGATCTTTATTTTTCCTTGCAAGGTTGTTGTGAAGATAGAGGCATTTTGGAAGCCTCTAAAATGCTGATTTAGCTCATACCGGGTGACTGATATACAAAAGTTAATAATGCAGCTGGCGCCTGCTGTCATGGGACTTATGGTCTGGGGGAGACAAACCGGAAAGAGACAATTATAATAAGGTGTGCTAAGTGCTATTATGGGAGAGATATTGCAGGCTGTGTGAACACACAGAAGAGGTCCCTAACCCCAGCTTAGGGTGTGAGACACCAGGGCAGAATCAGAGGGACCCAGGGTGACACGGGCAATGGGGAGATCCAGAGGCTGGGTGGTCAAGAAATTATAAATAATGGGGCACCTGTGTGGTTCAGTCAGCTGAGTATCTAACTCTTGGTTTCTGCTCAGGTCGAGACCTCAGAGTCGTAGGATCGAGCCCCGAGTTGGGCTCCATGCTGGGTCGGGAGTCTGCTTGAGATTCTCTCCCCCTGCTCTCTTTCGCTCAGATAATAAATCTTTTAAAAAATGGTAAATATTATTATCAGCATCATTAAGCTCCTGCTGCTTTAGTGCACATCTCTGCTCAGGTAGCTTTTAAGTGTCTCAAGCAGAACACGCCCAACACCGGCTTCTCGGCCCCTGCTCAGGTCGCCCATCTCCGAAAGTGGTAACTCCACGTTTCCATCACTCAGGTGGGAAATCGTGGGGTCACCATTGGCTCCTCTCTTTCCCGACTTCCCTTCAGTCCCTCTGTGAATCCTGTCACTGACATCTCCAAAATGTGTCCATTCCTTCCCACCTCCGCTGCTGCTCCCTACACCAGGGTGCTGGTCTTTCTCTCGAAATCAGCTCCGCCCCCGTCCTGCTCTCTCTGCCCGCCAGCCTAGGTCATGTTTCTCGGGCCCAGGTTAGATGGTGTCAGCTCTTCAGCTCCGACCTCTCCAGAGGCCGACTGTCTCCCTCAGAGTCAATGCCAGCTCTCCCCTGCTGTGGTCTCCCCGGTGTACCACGGACCACATCTCCTGCCACCACCAGCCCCTGTGGCCACCCTGGCTTCCTTGCTGCTGCTCAAACATGGGGCTCAGACACCTGTCTTCTGTGACATGGGTCTTGCCGTTTGGCACAATTTTCCTTCCCAGCAAACAGGGCTCAGTCTCTCATTTGATTCCAGATTTTCCTCAACTGCCCACAGTCCAAAGACGCTCCTGGACCTTTAGGACGTGTGTCAAGCAGCCCCTCCCTTCTCACTCCTGACCCGCCTCCTCGCGGGCAGCGGACTGGCGCCTGACATTTCAGGCCTCTGCTCTTCATCGGTCTTTCCAGTCATAGTGTCGACTCCGCAGGAGTAGAGGATCTGCCGGTTCTCCTCTGCTGTCCCGTTAGTACGTGAGCAGTGCCTGGCACACGGTGGGGGCGTCATGAGCGCGCGGGAGAGGAGCCTGAGAAGGATCCCCGTCGCTCCGGTCGCCCCAGAGGACTGTGGATTTGCTGCATTCCGGCCAGGTCAGCTGGGGAATGGGCCTCCCAGGTCGGTCCTGCCGGCCCTGCAGAACCAGCCAGCGCTCAGCCGCAGCTGCAGAAGGGCTCGTGCCTGAGGCCACGCACGGCTCCAGAGGAGGGTCCTGACCTCCGGGGAGAAGCGCAGGGCAGAGAGGGTGCGGGCCTGCTGGGTGCGGGACCTCTGCGGACCCATGGAGAGCTTCCTATTTCCGCCTTGGTCCCCAAGCCCCGGGCGTCTTCATCAGGACGAGGGCCCTGATGTCCTCTGACTGAGTCCCTTTCCCGAGAGCCCTTCTCCAACCTTGTTCTGGACATGAGGAGCCTCTCTGTGGCAGAGAAAGTGGAGTCCTTTCATCGGGATGTCGTCCTACGCTGCAGGGCGGGGGTTTCTCTCCCGTGGGACTTGGAGTTCGGGGTGTCTGGACACAATGCAGAGGGTGGTGGCGCCTGCCGGGGGAGCAGACGCGATGCACTGAGATGGTACTCGGAAGAGATTAATCACAATAGTTACTTCCTGTCATGTGCACCGGCCCAACGGACCCTGGTTTATGGCTGGAAAGGCTGGGGGCCAGGCTTGGGGGGTGCAGAGGAGAGCGCCGTGTCCCAGATGGGCCGCCCAGGCTTACATGGCAAGATGTTTGTGCACGCGTTAACTCGAGATTTTCGCCTAAAATAAAATTGAACAACACAGTCAGAAAGTTATCCTCTTTTCCGTTCTCTTTTGATGATTCTGATTATAGGAGGAAAAAAAAATCTTGTTTGGTGCTTGAACAGCCTCCCTTTTCGATCGAGGAGACAGCTCGTGGCAAACTGAGACCATTCCATGGGGAACAGCCTCTGGCGGGGTCTGGAAGGGACACTTGTTTTCATCATGTTTATTTTAATTGTTGCTTTCTCTCGATCACAAGTGATGCTGACTTCTGTTGGACATGGAGGTATACAAGTTTAACGACAATAAATTTATTTCAGCGAGACTCTGGGTTGGCTCTAAGAAGACTAAGTGAGTAAGAGACAGGTGGGATGTGAGCCCGTGAAGACCTCAGTGGTTGCCCTTTCTCAGAACCGTCCTCTGAAGTCAGAACGTGTTTCTGGTAATGTCACCGAGTGCGGGTTCCTGTTTCCTTCTATCCCTCCCTCAGGCTTTTGCACATTCAAGAACCTGTCTGGGTAATGTATGACTCCCCAGGAGGAGGAAATTCGATGTGACAAGACTCCAGGACCTGTTCGGGCCTCTGAATACCACTGAGACGCTGAACAATGACCATGCTCGGAGGAGCCGAGGGGTTCATTTGAGCTAAGGAGTCGCACAGGACGCGGGTGAGGGATGCGGGGCCCGCAGCTCTGCAGGGGCTGGGGCGCCAGCGGGATGGGTCAGGTGACGTCTCTGGGGATGCCTCTAGTGTCCTCCGGCGGGCCTGCTGACCGAACTGATGAGTCCTGTGAGCCCGGGGCTATTGGCAGTACCAGAAGGCATGTGGGGTCAGGTTGGTTTAGCAAAATGAGGGATTTTGTTGATGGCATTTTAGAAGTGGCCATACCCTGGCCGCTGCTGTGGGCTGTGTGCCTCACAGAGTTTCTGCGTTCATTTCTCATGGCATTTCTGTGCAGTGACCAGTAGGTATTGTTCCTGGTTGTTGTTTTTTTTTTTTTGCTGATGTAGAAACTGAGGCCCAGAGAGCTAAGTCAGTTTCCACAGAAGCTCTGGACCCATGGGGGTCTGAGCCCAAGGGACTCAGTCTCTGGGCTTACGTCCCTTGAGGGAAGGTACAGATATTTTAGTTTCTTAAACTTCTTAAAAAATTTATTTATTTGAGAGAGAGAGAGAGAGATAACATGTCACAGAGGGAGAGTGAGAGGGTGAAGCAGACTCCCCACTGAGCAGGGAGCCCAGTGAGGGACTCCGTCCCAGGACCCTGAGATCACGACCTGAGCTGAAGGCAGATGCTTAGCTGACTGAGCCACCCAGGCGCCCCCATACTTTATTTTAAAAAAAAAAATAATTTTAAGTTTCTGAAACGTAGTGTCCCAGCTCTGCTACTTTGTAGCACAGTCAGGTCTGTCTGCCCGAATCAGATGGAACCTCCAAAGGGGATGAATCAGGAGCCAGTGGAAAGGATCGTTTGCAAAGGCGCGGCTGGGATTAATCAAGGGAACAGTGGGTGTGGGGCAGTGAGAGCAGGAGGCCATTCATGCCTGTAAGCCTCCAGGGGCAAGGGGGAGAGTGTGTCCTGGAACCCAGGGAGACCCGAGGCTACAGCAGGGGACCACTCACTCGGAGCTGCGGCCTTGGGGAGAGGATGCAGTCAGTGTCAGACTGCATCTCAGCTGGGGGAGCAGAGGAAGATAGGCTGACCTCTCTTGCCCCCCCCTCTGACCTTTGACCCAGTGCTGCCCCTTGGCCAAACCCACGTAACAGCCAGAGGGCAAGGGAGCCTGGTTGATGCAGCTTATACAAGACGTTCGGAATGGAAAGCAGGGTAGAGAGCGGTGGGGTCTGACTCTGGAAGGGTCCAGGAAGCATATTCAGCACAGAAAACTTGACTTCTCTGAGCCAGTGACCTGTGTCAGGCATCCATTGCTGTGTGACAAGTTACTACAGTCCTCGAAGCGCAGTGTAGAATCCCCTACTCCCAGCCATCTTGGCTTCCTTTCCATTCTTGCAGGTGCCAGGCTCCCTCTCGCAACACCACTCAGGGGCATTAGGTAACACCTATCTCTGCCAGATTCCCAGTGATCCCTGCCCCCCATCCATTTGGTCACATTAACTTTTCCTACTGCCGAAATTCTCACCTCCGTTGTTAACCTTCCCTAACCTCCCTGACCAGGCTGTTTGCTTGTTGTATCTTTTCCATCTCCTCCTCTGTGGTCATGAGGGTCACCGCTGTGAGTTTGCACTTCGCTGTGAGATTACTTGTTTAATGTCTGTTTCCTCGACTACAAGCTTCTGCTCACATTTGCTCCCATTTTGCTTCCTAGACGCCGACGATTCCTGCAACACAGTGGGTGCTCCGTGAGCATCTGTGGAATGAATATGAGTGAATTCTTCTGTGATGTTTTCACTTTCAATTATTTCACCGTGGGTCTAATACGAGCTGTGCCAAAATTCTAGGAAGAGGAAGGTGCCTGGGATCCAGTCTCTTGTAGTAAAGAAATCTGTTTAACTTCTTAAATTGAGTGTTTCCCTCCAATTTTTTGAGCATACTAGAACTTTTTAACACGATGGCACAGCTATTAACCCTTGAAAGGTGTTAGCGAGGGTGTTCTGCGAGGGACACATTTAGGAGCTCCTGTATTATAATTTCCATGGGGGCTTGGGTGACTTACCATCCGTTCGTTCATCTGTCCATCCAACCATTCAGCATCACTGCCCATATCGTGATGCCTCTGGCGGGTGTGGCCGTTGGGGCTCAGGGCAAAAACCATCTGTGTTTTGAGGAAAGCTCTGCGGGTAATTCACAAGGATTACATTTCTCCAGTCAGAGCCATCGGCAGATCCTACCCGTCTTCATCAAGAGAACCTGGTGGGGTTTCTAGAGGTAAAGCCCATGAAATCGTGGGATTCCCCCGATGGTTCCCCCCGCCCCCTTAGCCTCCAGCAAATCATCCGGCCACCGCCTGACTGTCCTGTCTGTGGCAGGTCCCTGGCTTCTGTTCTAGGTGAGGGCTTGGCCACGTTCCTTTGAATTCTCCCCTCTTCAGATTTCAGGGTGGCTTTGTCCTGTGGCCTCACTTCTCTCCTGGGTCCCAGACCAGACATCGCTTTTCAGTTTGTTGAGCTGTTTCTTGTTATAAGGACGGGAGTGACAGCTTCCAAACTCTTTACTTGCAGGAGCTGAGACCAGAAGTCAGCACACCAGTAATACACATTCTAGCAGCTGTGTGAAATCACACAGTGTGATTTCTTCTCCTCTACCACTGAAGAGACCTCACCCTTTTTGGGAATTCTTCCATGTTCCTAAAAATGTGGGGAGTGTTAACTAGATTGCAGGAAGCGTGTCCTCTTAAACATAAGCTCGTGCTGTGAGCCTGTACACAGCCAGGCTATGCCAGAGTCTAGATTTTGGGTTGGTGTCCGGGAGCTGGGGGGGTCTGCACTGAACTGTGTTTCCCCTGATAACAGGGGCCCAGAGAAATCATCAGTGAGAAATATAGCATAGTAAGTTGATTTGCATTGAAACCTCCTTAAATTTGCTTACCCTTTGGCTGCAGAGTGAGTATGAATCTCCAGTCTCTACACTAAGAGCAAGTTCACCGGTAAATGGGTTCACTTGGGACACATACGGCAGAGTACTGTGGATGCAGGCAAACGAAGAGAATTCGTTGTGCTAGCACCAGTGCAGTAGCAAATGGCTCATCAGTCAGCTACGCTCTGGCCTCCTCTGTGTTCCCGGAAATCATTCATGATGTTCTCTGTCTCTTTAAGGCCCCATACTGGCCCACTGCCGGGTCAGGGACACTCAGATATTCCCCTGTCCCCTCAACTAGCCCTCAAAGGGGCCTGCCCATGTGCATTTCCCGTTGTTACAATGTATCTGGGCCTCAGGCTGTGACCAGAGCGGTCCCCAGGCTTGACTCCTTTCAGATGGCAAACTGGAAGAGGTCTTGCCTTGAGGCCTCTCATAAGTGATGAGCTGCTTGTCCATCACTGGGAACCCAAAGAGGGCTCGAGCTGGGACGAACTCACCCAGCTACATAAAAGGGCTTCACAGGACCCCGTTGACCTGGTGCGTCGGGTGATGGGAAGCTCTTCCAGTGCTTCGGAGAGGGGCTGTGAAGCTGATGCGGAATCATCTGTGTGTGGAGTTGCCTTTTGTTTATCTGAAGAAAATGATTTGCCAGAGAGCCGTGGACTATTTAAAGGCTGTGACATGAGCAAGACATGTGGGTCATTGGGTCCTCGATGTTGGCTTGGTGTCACCTTTATGCATATTGATGATCACGTGCCGGTAAAGATCGTGTTTCACTTTAATTGGAATCTGTGCGGGGTGGGGCGCACGGCCGTGGCTGGCAGATTTCTCTCAGAAGAGCCCGCGTGGGTAAAGAAAGACGTGACATTGCCATTTTTGCTCCTCTGTGTTTTCGTTAAAATTCTTCTGCCGTAACACGGATGGATCTGGAGGGTATCATGCGAGTGGAATAAGTCAGTCAGAGAAAGACAAATACCATATGATTTCCCTCCGATGTGCAGATGAAGAAACAAAACAAACGAAGAAGAAAAGAGACAAATAAAAAAACAGACTCTTAAACACAGAGCAACAAAACCGGTGGTTGCCAGAGAGGAGGTGGGTGGAAGGATGGGGGGAGAGATAAAGGGGACCAGGAGTACATTTAGGGGATGATCATGGAGAAATGCCTAGAACTGTTGGGTCTCGTATGCTGGAAACGCATGTAACACTGTGTTAATTCTACTTGAATAAAAATCAAACCCAAGCCATGTAGGTGCCGAGTCCCCAGGACAGTCACAGCCCCCGTTGATTGCCCCAACTGGAGGAACTGCCCCAGCGGGTTGGATCTTGAGGGATAACGAATCAGTGTTGTTTTATGTTGGGAAAAAAAAAAAAAAAAGTGGGGACAGGTAATTCTGTTCTTTTTTTAAGTGAGACTAAATTTTTCTTTTATACGAGTCCACTATATCTGTATTTAAGTACAGGAAATTAAATGCCGAAGGCGGTCAGACCTTGCAGGAACCGGAGCTGGGAGGTAGAGGACCGCCGGGAGCTCTGGCAGCCACGCTGGGCCTCTTGCTCTCTCTGATCTCTCTGCATGTCTGCCGGACTCATTTATGCGTCTGACCAGCTCGCTCGGTTACTCCGGGAACACGACACGAGAAGGCTCTTCTACAGTTCGCAAGTTTACACGGCCTCACGCCGAGCCTCCTGCAGCGACATTCCTGGCTGTGTCTGAATGCCAGTCCCAGACTCCTGCGGGAGAACCTGACAGGAAGAGGGAGAAGAAGAGGACCTGTGGGTGGGGGGCTCTTCGGAGAAGAGGGATGTCATCTTACAAGACCCCCCCTACCACGTGAGCACCTCATTCTAGTTTTATCCCCTTGGCAGAGAAGAGGAAACCAAGGCCATGGATCCACGCCTCGTCTTTCTTCTTGAACGAAGATCACTGTGAGGAGATACTTTTATTTTGGGTGAAAATGGGTACTATTTAGGTTGCAGCTATTTTTAAGGAAGGGTGCATTGTTTAGCAAATTTTTTTTTACTTTGTAATTTGTCAAAAGGAGTCACACTTCCTCAAAATGAGGTGAAAGTCAACGAGAGTAACATTTTAGTAGCAAATAGAATGATTCCCCAAATAATCCAGGACGGTTATGTAATCACAAAGTGCTCTGGTATTTTTGCATTAAAAAAAAAAATTCAAGAAACGAACGAGAAGAGGATAAAAGTACTTCACGAAAATCAGAGCCTTGCTGTTAGCCAAAAGGTTGAGGTAAGGAATTTTATAAGGAATAGACTCCCGAAAGGCAAACCCAAACTTGAGTCAGCCATGGAACTGGGCTGTAGGGAGGAGGAGGGAATTCCGGGAGCTGTGGCGGGGTCAGTGGGGCCAGGCTTGTGGACACCGCTGCGGGGGAGTGTGAGAGCCATCGGACGCCTGGCTTCTCCCGCTGATGGCTGTGCAGACAGCATGTTGTGCGAGCGGGCGTGTGTGCATGGGTGCATGCGTGTGTGCGTGTGTGCATGTACAGGGCTCCCTCAGATTCACTGGAAATCTGGGGGGAGGAGAAAAAAGATCTTTCCTTATGTATTTCCTTATTATTTCTCTTTAATTTATTTATATTTATTTAATTTAGTAATATTTCCTTATTATTCCTCTGTACTTCTGATCTGACTTTTCTTATCATTTTCTAGTTTTCTCCCTCTTGTTATGTCAATCTGCTAGCTTTTTCCGCTGAACTAGTATTGGATTTTCCAAACCTGAAGCTGTTTCTGTGTTTGAGACTAGGCTGTATTTTCAATTTTTTTTTTTTTTTATTTGAAGGGAATTACCAATGAGATGGTTGTGTTAGGACGGTGTGAGACAGGAAGGGTTTCAATGCTTGAGCCCTCTCTGCCTTCAGCCATCTGTCTGGGAGGGTCTCAGTGGTCCTGTGCTCCCTAGTTGGTGGGGTTCTACAAAGAAGTGTTGCTTGTGGTCTTCTGGCCTGATGGTAGCTTCTACCAGGTCACCCTTCCAGCAAGTGGGAAAGGGTGACATATTACTTTCCCTGGGGCAGATGGGACCAAGGGAAAAAATCCATGGAAAGAATGGCTTATCTGCTGGTGACCCAGGAGCTCCAGCAGTAGAATATACGGGAGCTTGGTTCATGTGGGGTCTGTGTTTCAGGACATCTTTGGTCAAAGCCACTGCTGGCCCTGTGGCTTCTTTCCTGGCCTTGATACCACCCTCCAGACTCTGCCCCCAGCTGCACCCCGGTGCTGTCGGCCTGCAGAGAGGGAGGCCTCACAAGCTAAACTTGAATGTACACGGACCCATGGCTTCCCTTGATGAGACTGGGAGCGTTTTCTCACCGACTATGTGCCAGTGTCCACACGGTTCTGCCAGGGACCTGGTCCCAGAGCAAATTAGACCGATTGCTGGTGACGATGGAACCAGATCAGGCCGCTTCTGTGGGAGCACCAGCTCCTGGAGAGACATGAAAAGGCACCATTCTTGCTAAAGGGCCCCTTTGGGAATGTCGGCAAAAAGGCTAGCTCCTAGTCATCTTGTGAGCTTTGAAGATTTTCCTTCTTTTAACAAAAATGGGAAGTTAACGTAAATGTCTCCGACTCAGACAAAAATCTTGTTTTCAAAGTTTAACCTTTTGGTTCTTTTTCTCCTTCACCTTCTACTAAGCTCTGAACCTAGTTCTAAGAAAGAGGAGACAAGAAATTTGCCATTGGTTAGCCTTAGTTAGGAACTACCCAGCAAACCTTTTAAAAGTATTGATGAAAATAATGGACAGAAAAAGTATCAACCTCACAGGACACTGTGCTTTGCTTTGCTGCCCCTTTAATGTTTTCCTCTTGAGTACAGTTTTATTATCTAAATTATCGTTCTGTGCTCCTTTTTCATAAATACAGCTATCGTAGGATTTGGTTCCTAATGAGCGCACACTGATGGCACATTTTGTCTCGCTGCCTGCCTCAACGTGCCATACAACCCAGACCTCACTTAAAATAACCTTTTTTTAAATTAGTGCTTTGAAGTCCATTAAAATTATACAACTTATAAATACATAAGAAAGTGCAATCTCTTAACCTAACAAGGACCCCTGACTTTTTTCACGTGAATACCATCAGGTTCAGTTCTGACTGGGCTGTCAGTAGACAAACTCCTAGGGGAATGTTGAAAACTGTTAGCACTTTGTATGTATTTCTTATATGACATCATAAAGCTTATTTTCATCAATTTCATCCTAAAAATTCGATGAGACTTCCATTTTACATAAACAGATAGGCTTGTCCTGGTCAGTATGTGGAGATCTACACAGGAAAACGCGTGGGAAGAGTGAACTCACCGGCTAATGACGTGTACGTAGGATGGCCTCCATTTACCTTGCTGGAGAAGACCGATGTCTGTCGAATTGCCTGTTGTCTTTTTTCCCCTATGAGGAAAGGAAAATCCTTACCTATTGCTGCCAAGGGTTTTGGTCTCATTTTTGTATTTTTCTGTATGTGTCCTCCAAACAAGTACCTACTTTACTGTTGACTTTGGAATTACTCCCTGTGGGTAGTTATTTGGATCAACGTCCTCTCTCAGTTGTTGTGGCCTCTGGAAATGCTCTTCACTCTTTGATGGTTTTAGTATCAACTTCGATATCAAAGGGAAATATTTTCTAAGGCAGTGGGGAAATGTGCTTGTAGAAAACTATGGGCCCACACCTCCTTCTGTCAGCAGAGATGGGCTGGTCATTACCTACCGTCCCCACATTTCGGTGGCTCAACCCAATGGAAGTGGTTCTTTTTCTCCCACTCAGGCCTCACATCTCTCATGGGTTGCTGGGGCCCCAGGCTGATGACTTTGCCATCATTCCACAGCCATACCATGTGGAATACGTGGCTTCCCCTGTTGGCCAGAGAGGGGGAAAAATACTGGAGAACCGAGTCTGAACTTTTCACAGCCTCAGCCAGAAATGACAACCATCACTTCTGCTCATATTTTGCTACCCCTAAGTGGTTATATGGCCATTTGCCAGCGAGCTGGGAGATGTGAGGGAGTAAATAGGAGGAAAATCAAAACATAAGGGAGAAACTTGCCTTTGGACCCAAATCCTGATTAGGAGTTGTGGTATCTGGAGAAGTTCATGCTCATTCTTAGGTCTTTGGTGTGGGGTGGGGGTGGGGAGGTTATCTTCAGAGATTCACAGCCATTGTGCTGGTTAAGAGGCAGACATGGACCCTGGAGCTTGGAATTTCCCATCTCCAGGCTTTATTTAATTCTGAAAAATTACAATGAGGAAATGTCCAGGCCTTGCTGGTCTTGCTAGTGAAGCGTGCTCTATCAATTAGACCTAAACACGAGAGTTATTACTTAGCGAAAAGGAAACATCCAGGGGTAGGACAGGCTCCCTGGCTGAAGCTGTTTTAGCAGAAACTGGACTTCTCCTGCTCTTGGCTTTCCTGGGCCTATTGGCTTCATTCTGCCCCCCAAGGTGTCAGGATAGCGCCGGTGACTATAGCTTCATGTCTGCTCACATTTAAGTCCAGGAGGAAAGAATAAGGATCTTCCCCATGGTTTTTGGAAAATCCTGATATTTGTTCTCTTGGGACTGACTTGGGCTGTGTGCCCTCTGAACCACTGGCCAGGGGCACCTGATGCACTGGTTGGGTAGGGCAAGTTCACGTGCTCTACCCTGAGTCTCCTCACTGAGCCTGAGGACAGGGGCCTGGGGCCCACTGTTATCAGAAGGGGAGGGTGCCAGTTAGGGAGGGGCAGCGGATGGATTTCCCAGACCTTCTCACTTACCCAAAGAAGGATCCAGACTCATACTCTAGAAGAATCCTGCACGCCCCAAGACCCGCCTTGAAGCCTATTGGCTCTTCCATTCCATTCAAGCAGTTGGAGTCTACTTAGTGTGTATGGGCTGATATCTTTCCTGAGCCAGGCTCTTCCCCAGGACTCGGGCTCTGCCTTCATGCAGTGTATAATCTAGTTGTGAAAGTACAGATGACTTCACCGTAGGTGGAGGGAAGGATGGGGTGAACTGGTTGTCATGGGAACTCTCAAACTCGCACTATTTGAGTTTTTTTTTTTTTTTTCAAGGTTAGGGATTAAACAAGAGGGGAATTGTTCCCCTCTGCTACCTCCTGTCTTCCCACTAAGTGATCTATATACTGCTCGATCAAAGAAATCCGAAACCATGCAACCCTCTACTCCCACGCCTTATTTCCTGCGGAAACCGGCTCTTCTTACATTTGGTTCGTGATGATTAAAAGCCAGATAAACCACCTGAAAGCTTGTGTGCTGGGGGGGGGGAGGGGGGGCGTGGTTTAGCTGGGTCTAGCCTGAGTCCAGGTAAATACAGTATGTATTTTGGCGAATGCTGCATATTCTATTAGTTAAGTATACCCTATATAAATATCTTTCAAATGAAGAATGCCAATATGCATAATGGTTTTGTCTTCAGTTTTTGCTCATTATAAATAGAGCTTAATTATATAGGAAATAATGTGAAATTTCTCTGATTCGCTCTCATATTTGCTGTTGTACAGGCTTCTGGGCTTAATCAAATCTGGCTTTCCTATTCTTTGTAGGCGTACCTGAGAGATTAAACTCGCCAGCCTGCCTGCCCTGTAGGCACGTCTATTATCTGTTATCGTGATAATACCTAGTGTTGGCCTGTGGGACCCTCCCCCTCCGGTACAGACCTTTCAGAGGCCAGTTTACCAAACTGCCACACAATCCTTAAAGTGTGCATGCTTTTCGACCTAGGAATTCTCCTTCCGTGAATTCTCCTGTTCTAAGGAACCAGGTGATTGGATCATGTTCATCGAATCCTATGAAAAACTGGAAGTGACCGAAATGTTCAGTGCCAAGGGCAGTTCCCACAGCAGCCGCCCTCTTCGTGACGGCATATGGCGTGTTCATTAGGAGCTGGCACAGGGTTCAGATCATTACATATGTCACGCCACTTCGTCCGGCCGATCACCAGGGGGAGAAATTAGAATTAGAGACTCACAAAACTTGCCAAGGATTCAAACTCAGGTCTGTCTCACTTAAAAATTTTGCTGTAAGCCAGAGGGTGGCAGATTTTTTTTTTTTTTTTCTGTAAAGGATAAGAAAGAAAGTATTTGGGGGTTTGTGGACCATGTGATCTGATGGAACTCGTCGTTTTGGGCATCACAGGCCCAAAGTAGCTGTAGGCGACACATACTTGAATGAGCATGTGTGTGCCCAGCTGGACTTCCTCTACAGAGAGAGCGGACCAGGACCAGGCGTGGGCGCACGGACCGCTGTTTGCATTTCTTTACTCACTATTGTGAAACGCCTTTTCATATCTTTTGTTCGTTCTTGTTCAGAAGGGGTGTTTGCCTATCCCTTACTCATTTGTGAGTGGAGTATTTGTAGTAAGGGATTCGTGCTTCAGCACACACCCTTGCGTGGATACGGTTTGTCTTTCAATCTTGCTCCCTGTTTTTCATTTTTTGACATGTGCGTGTCTACAATTTTTGCCTCGTCAAGTCTACCAGATGCCCGTATGCGGTCATGCTTGGTATCGTACTTAGACGGCCCTTCCCCAGTCCAGGTGGTCGTTAGTGGTGCCACCATGGAGTGCGTGGGCAGGTGCGTGGGTGTGCTTTGCAGTTACCACATCCCCCAGCCGCTAGCGGCGTGACCTTGGGTAGGTTACCTAAACCTTCCCGAGCCTCCACTTCCTTACGGGTAAAATGGGATGGAAACTGTACTGACTCACAGAGCTCCTGTGTAGAGGGAAGGGGAATATGCACGTAAAGCATTTGCTTTGGTATCGAGCTCCCAGCAAACGCTGAATTCAAACGTAGCTGACTTTATCATTTCTCTTTTCTCTTGGTTTACGCTTTATTCCCTAGAAGTTTGGAAACTTATTTCAGTGTATGGGGGTGAGGATGGTTTCTGCCTAAAAAAAGAGCAATAATTTCTGCAGCGAGCGGAGTGGCCAGATCAGTGTGTATTCCCCAGAGGCATCGCGACAAGTCAGGAGCAGGGGGATGGCTGAGTGTGGGGGTAGCTGACTTACATCCATCTATGGGAAAAGTATCCTCCAGTTTGCCCGGCGTGCTGGGGATGGGAGGCCGCCAGCGATGGAGGTGTGTGTGGGGTGAGGGAGAGAGGCTGGGAATCTGCTTGTGATGTGAACAGGTGGGGGGCAGATGAAGCCTGCCCAGAGGTTTGTCGTCGGGTAGGAGTTCGGGACGTGTCCCGTTGCCTATCTTCCTTTCCTCAAGGCCCCAGGCTGACTGCTCTCTGGGGCAGAAGCTGTCGCCTGTTCATTCCCCCAGAGCAGAGTCTTGCAGCAGGTCCTCAGGGCCCCAGAATGGAACGTCTGTGCCACGTCTGCACACACAGAGGGCGAGATCCGGGGCCGGCTTCACGGGCAGACAGTCTCCCAGGAGTCCGTGCCCATGAGGGTCTCACGCTTATTTCAAGGCTCTGCGGTCGTCGTGTTGAAGTTCTTGATGACTTTTCAAACTAGAGTTCCCAGCGTTTACATTCTGCCCTGGACCCTGCGTATCATGGGGCAGGTCCCAGCGAGGCAGATCCGTGTCTCACCTGGGTCGGGACCGCCGTGTTCTCCTCTTCACCATCTGTGCGTTAGGTGACTTCGGACCAGTCACTAAGTTCAGAGGACCTCCGTTTCCTTTCTCATGACACGGACGGTAATACTGACGCACAGAATTCTTTAGCAGGATTAGGTGGCGTGAACCCCATGGTGCCTTAGCATGTGGCTCCGCACGTTGTGGACACACGAAACATTGCAGTCGTTATTATTAATATTAATTATTTGTCAAGGGCCCTTGAAAATGTGGCAACGGGTTAGTTCAGGCCTTAGTGGAGTTGGATCTTACGTGGAGTTAGAGTCTGGTGTCAGAGCAGAAGGTAAAATTAACACAGAGCAAAAATGACCCCTGACAATAGCACCTTGGGGTCTGCTGGAGGCAAGTGTGGCCCAGCCTGTCTGTCGTGGCCAGTTCCTCCTCATGTACCTGCACGGACCGCCGTTTCTTTGAGTACCAGACAATTCAGTTCCCCTGTGTTCAGCTGTGTTTTAGGGGAAAGAAAGGGTTGGGGGTTGGGACAGAAGGGAGGAGGGGGAAGCATCTTGTGGAAGTGGCCCGGCTTCCTCGCAGCAGTCAGGTTATTCCTGCAATTCTCCGGTTCCTGGTTTTGTTTGTGTTTTTCTTTTTGCTTTTGTTTAATTTTTAAAACATTAAAATGGTTTAATATCTTTTATAACTGCAAACTTAAGACCTACCTGTTCTCATTTCAGGCCCAAGCCCACATCCTAGAAGTTACTGCTTGCAACAGTTTGACACGTGTCCTTGAATAACTTTCTCCACACGCATAGAAACCCACATGTACTGATTAAATTCCTTTTTAAAATGAGAACCATCACATAGCTTTTTTTTCCTTATCAATGTAGCACAGCCATCTTTCCACGTAGGTATCTATCATTGTACCTCATTCTTTTAAGTGCTACATAAAATTCCGTGAATTCTCCAATTTATTCACTCACCCGTTATTGATGTACATTTAAGATGTTGCTTCTTATAAAAAAGAAAAATAGGGCTTTAATAACTGACCATGTAATATGTATCTTTTTATTGATTTTTCTTATCTTTCTCATCCTTCTGTATAAATGAAAAATTTTACCTTCTTATGATCATCCAAGACCCAACAATAGGTCTGATAGTTGTTTGTTATCGTAGTTGACATGTTCCAAATGCCTTTTATTTTCTCCTCTCTTTTTGCCGGTTAATCCAGCAAAATGTAGAGTTTATTCGTTAAGTGGAGTGGGCATTCTGTGAAACGTTCCATTGCTTAATTACCTCTGAATCACTCGTCATAGTCCTAATAAAAATGTACATCCATTGCTGTGAATGCTTAATCACATTAGGTGCGAGGGGAGTAAACGGTTGAGAGAGAAAAACGAGGGGATGGTGAATGTCGGGTCTTGTTTGGAATTCAAAATGCTTTCCCCATACTGGAAAGGAAGCTCCTTGCCTGTGGGTAAAGGACTGTACAGCTGTTGTTGGTGGTCTCCGGAGAATCCCCAAGCCCTTGCCTAAACATGCAGGGGGTGGTGGGGGTAGGAAGCTTGAAGTGGGGGGAAGGGGCGTGTTTTTAATTTCACAAAACTCTTCTGCTTCTTACAAGATGTCAGGCTCTGGCCTTCTTTCAAATAACCTGTCTGTAGTAAGTTCAACACGTGGGTGCGGAAACCTTTAATATGCCAGGTAGCCTCTGGATACGGAGACCAAGTGGTGATCAAAGCAGAAAATGGATTTGCCTTCACGAAGCTTATGTTCCAGTGGAAGGAGACAAAACTGTCAACAGGGTGACCAAAAAAAGGAAGAAAGGTTCAGTGTCAGTGATAATTGCTGTGCTAAGAAATAAAGTGAGTGAGTAGCAGTGAGTGGTAGAGGGGTGCGTGGTCAGGGAAAGGCCTTTTCCAGATGGGCTGTTGAGCAGGGACTTAAACAAGGTGCGGGAGTACCCCAGGCAAGTATCTTCAAGCTAAGCATCAGGTTATTGATTAATTTATTTTTATTTTAAAAAATATTTATTTGAGAGAGAGAAAGAGCACGAGCAGGGTGGGAGGCAGAGGGAGAGGGAGAAGGAAGCTCCCCGCTGAGCAGGGAGCCTGATGTGGGCTGGATACCAGGACTCCGAGATCATGACCTGAGCCAAAGGTGGAGGCTTAACTGACCGAGCCTCCCATGTGTCCCCTGAATACCAGTTTAAGCCCCAAGTGCAATCTGCTAGCTTTCCTGGGAAAGGTGTTGTTTTCTCAGACTTGACCCCTGGGAATTTCTTCCATTTGTGGGGATGCAAAATGTTTGTGAGTTTTTCCAATCAGTGATTACCTTTGATGATACTATGGACTGAATATTTATGCCCCCAGCCCCCAGTGCATATATCAGAAGCTTAATCCCCAATATGAAGGTTGGAGGTGGGGCCTCCCGAAGTGATCACTAGGCTCCCGGCCAGCTCCCTCAGCCCTTCTGCCATTGAGGACTCCGAGAGGACAGCCTTCTGTGAACCAAGAAGTCTCTGCAGATCCCACATCTGACGGTGCCCTGAAGTCAGACTAGTCTGCAGAGCTGTGAGAAATGAGTTTCTGTTTCTGAGTAGCCAGGTTATATGCTGTTAACAGCAGCTCGAGGAGACTTGGGGCAGTTGGACCCCACAGAGGTTCGTTATCCCGCACTGGAGTTCAACATCCACATGTGCCCGAGTGGCTGCCATATTGCACAACGAAGATACAGAACCTCCTATCATCGTGGAAAATTCTGTCGCACAGTGTTGTTCTGGAGGATTTTCAGTGGTTTGATAAACTGTAGTGACAACAACGGTAACAATAATAATGGCAGCGTTAGTGGTAATGATGCCAGTTACCGTTTACAGGGCGCACATAACCTACAGGGCACTTTGCAGATACTATCTCGTGCCAACCTTACATAAACTTCAAATAAGCAGGTGTCGTTACTCTCATTTTACACATGGAAATCCATGGAGGGATCAAATGAGTGACCCAAGGTGGTAGTACTAGTAAATGGTGGAACTGGGATTGCAACGCAGTATTGGCTGATCTGAATGCCCATGTTCTTTGCTGCTACACGGCACTGCCTCTAGGTCTGTGGAGTATTTCCCATAGCTGAAAAAAGTCCCCAGAAGGGGCAGTGAAGAGACTTCCAGTGGGGAGATGAAAATCTTTCTTCCATTATGAAAGTGTTGGGATACTCAGTTGTTCCTATTTCAACCACTTTCAACTTCTCTGTAGCCAGAAGTCTACTTATAAAAACAAGCAAAAGGTGTCCTTTCTCAATACACTTTGCTGCTATTTGCTGGGCACTTGTCACAACTCTACAAATTCACAGTGCCTATAGCATGATTTGTGCCTTATAGAGTCATACAGGAAACAACAGGAACGATCAGAGGGGTGACCCAGGTGTATCTCGTCTTTTGTCAAGTGTTGAGAGGCTTGGTTTTAAGACTTAGAAGTGAATGACTGCAGATTGTCTAAGAAAAGTAAAATATTTAACAGGTGCTCTTCAGTGATTCCTGCAGAAACCACCCACACACCCTGATATTTCAGGGCTGGGACTCATTCCCACTCTTCAGACTCTTGATGGCATGACTCAGCTGTCATGGGGCCCTTACTTAAAGCGTAATTTGTCACTGCAGCCCACAGTCGTCAAATATTAGGGTTGAGCATATCCGGAGGAAGGAAGGTGGAGGCAGGGAAGAAGAGGAGGACAGAGAATAAGCAAGAACAAGAAGGCTAGTAATAGTAATGACACCCTTCATTTATCGAGTCCCTGTTATTCACCAGTCACCGTAGAACTTACTTTATTGGTGATAGCATTTAATCTTTACAATGATTCTGCAGAGTAGGTTTTGTTGCTTCCGTTTATAGATGGGCAAATAAATTAATATGGTAAGCCCAACAGCTAGCACTTGAACCTAGGTATTCCCGATCCCAAGGCTAGTTTTTCTTTGAGCCAAGCTAGAGAGACAAAAGATACTAGAAAGTGCTAGGCATGGAGCTCAGTTGGTGGGGAAAACAATGAGTCCTTTTTAGAAACAAGAATAAAAGAGGTAAAAGTTGAGACAGAGCCCACCACTTCCAACTAAGATGAAAAATGTATCCTCCTTCTTGAAACATTAGGAAAGAGACAAAATATATTAAATGGGTTTCTGAGGTGAGATGGTGAGAGACAGTGATCTCTGAGAGATGGAAAACAAGGAAGGTGAGCCCTACATTTGCCTTAGTTTCCTATCTTGAGGGAGTTTCCAGACTGTGGCAGAGAGAGAGAGAGAGAGAGAGAGGGAAACCAGGTGGAACCTAGTAGATCCTGGAGCTGGGGAGAGGGGAGTAAGAGTACAAGGAAACCACGTGGGCAGAATTTTTAAGGTGATGTGTCAGAGGGCAAAGAGCTTACATGGCAAGAACTGCCTGCAGAAGGGCCCCTCTGAGTGTCCAGCCAAATACCAACTAGAACATGTGGATTCAAAATGGAAGGAAACTTGCTCAGCCTGATACAAGACAACTACTAAAAACCTACAGCTCATATTATACTTGATGGTGAAAGATTGAATGATTTTTCTTAAGATCAGAAACAAGACAAAGGTGTGTGCTCCCACCACTTCCATACAACACTGTATAGAGCTTGTAGCCAGTGGAATAAGGCAAGAAAAAGTGACAAAAACCATTCAAATTGGAAAAGAAGGAGTAAAATTGCCTTTGTTTGAAGGCTCCTACAGAATCTATGAAAAAACAATTAGAACTAATAAGTGAATTTGACAAGTTTGTAGGCTTGAGATCAATACACAAAAATCAATTGTATTCTTATATCCTTGCTATATGCAACTGGAAATTGCAATTTTAAAAGAGTACAATTTACAATAGTATCATACATATGAAGTAGTTGGGATAAGTCTTATGAATTGAAACTACATGCATGAAAGACCTATGCATGAGAATGATGTAAAACACTGCTGAGAGAAATTATAGATCTAAATAAATGGAGAAATAGGCCATGTTCATGGGTTGGAAGACTCAATTTTGTTAAGGTATGAATTCTCCCCAAATTTATTTAACTATTTAATAACGCTGATCAAAATCTCGGGAATTTTGTAGAAATCCGTAAGCTGATTCTAAAATCCCTACAGAAGTGCGAAGGACCTAGAGTAGATAAAACAATTTTGAGAAAGACTGAATTTGGCAGACTAATCTTACTTGATTTCAAGGCTTGTTCCAGACCTGTTGTAATCAAGAAAGTGTGAAAAAGATCACGACTGGCAGAAAGGTAGGTAAGTATATCAGTGTCAGAGCATAGAGAGTCCAGAAGTAGACCAGATAGATGGACAACTGATTTTTGACAAAGGTACACCACCAGTCTGGTGGGGAAAGGATTTTTCAACAAATAATGTTGAGCTAATTGGATATCCACATGTAAATAAGTGAACTTCGGTCCACACTTCTGAATATAAAATTTGACTTAAATTGGCTCATGGATATAAATGAAAAACCTTAAAACCATGAACATTCTAGAAAAAAAAAAAACTGAAGAAATTCTCTGAGACCTTGGTTGGGCAGAGATTTCTTTGATACTAGACCAAAAACGTTATCTAGAAAAAATCAAATTGCTCCACTGAACTTCATCCATTCTTTTAAAAAGACACATTCTTTTAAATACATTCTTTTAAAATACATTCTTTTAAAAAGACACCGTTAAGAGAACAAGGGGACAAGCAGCACACTGGAAGCACATATTTGCAAGCCATGTATCTGGGAAATAATTTATGTCCAGATTATGTGAAGAACCCTCCAAACCTACTAATGAGAAATCAAATCAAACAACCCAATTTAAAGCATGGGAAAAAAAAAAAAAAGACCGATAAAGCAAAGGGTTGGTGAGGTTGTGGAGGAACAGGAACTATTCTGCACTATTGCAGGAAGTACAAAATGGTACAATGACTTTGGAAAACAATTTGGGAGTTCCTTAAACTTCAAAAATATGCTTACTATGTGATGAAGCCCTTTACTCAAGGGAAATGAACGTGTGGTTCATAAAAAGACCCGTAACAGGATATTTATAGCAGCTTTATTTGTAATAGCACCAAACGGGAAACAACACACTATCAATAGCTAAATGGACAGACAACCATGAAATAGCACTCATTAATAAGGAGTGAACCACTGATACACACATGGGTGAATCTGAAAATACTTAACGCTGAGTGAAAGAACCCCCCAAAAAGAGTACATACTGATGGTTCCACTCTTCTATAATTCTATAAAAGAAAAACGAATATGTAGTGATAACACAGGATTAGGGATGGGGGAGGGAAGTGAGGGACTTGGAGAGGGTTTTCAAAAGAAAGTTTTATTTTTACCGTGGTGATGGATTTTAGGGTACACACATATCAAAGTCTTAACATTTTACACTTAAAAAATAAGATAAAAATGGACACTTTGGGGGCACCTGGGTGGCTCAGTCAGTTAAGCATTCGACTCTTGATTTTGTCTCATGAGAGATCTCATGGTGATGAGATCAGGCCTCATGTTGGGCTCCGCACTGAGTGTGGAGTCTGCTTAGGACTAATCTCTCTCCCTCTGCCCCTCCCCTCATATGTTAATACATGAAACCCCTAAAACTGTTAAAAAATGAGTTAGGATGGTCAACAGGTTTCTAGAGACTGAACTGACCCTAACTGTCACTTCTGATCCTGGGGACACCGATAGTTTTTTTCCGTCACTATTTTATGGGGCTTATACTATGCCAGACACTGTTCTAAATGCTTTACATGTCGTTAATCCCCGTAAGCACCTTGTGGGTGGGCACTGTTACGGTCCCCATTTTACCCATGAGGAAATCAAGTCACCACAGGATTAAGGGACTTATCCTAGGTTTCGGAGTCAGCAGGTGGCACAATTAGGGCTTTAACGCCCAGGAGCCTTGCATCCATAACCACTGGCGGTTTTACCTGGGCCCAGAGCTAGGGCAGAGGCCTAAAGATGCATTATACACTTATCTCAGAAAGCCTCGTTCTTTCTTTTCAGCTTTACTGAGGGATGACTGACAAATAGAAATTGTGTATGTTAGGCTGCACAGTGTGTTTTTTTTAAAAGGCGATGTGATGATTTAATATACATATACATTGTGAGATGATTGTCAGGTTAATTAGCACATCTGTCACCTCCCACTTTTGTGTGTGAGGGGGGTGGGGAGAGGTGAGAACACGTAAAATCTACTCCCTGAGCAAATATTAGGCATTTTGTCATGAGAAAAGGATGGAGCAGTAGAGAAAACCCTCATTTTCCAGGAAGAAGTAGAAATTTGTAGAGAGGTCCCAGCTACTAGCTGGGTTTTTCTTTCTTTTAAAAAAAATTTCAATTAAGTTTCATCTCTTATTGAAAATCTTTCCTTATTCTAGCCCGGTTTCTCTTCCTCCCACTCAGGCCGTCCACTGCCCCAACCAAGCTCCCGTGCTGGTCAATATCACATTTATCACATAAGGTTGAAATTATTGTTCTTGCTTCTCTTATAGTCTGAGGTCGCCTAGAAAGCCAGCAGTAAAGCTGCCATTATGGAGCGCTGACTGTGTATGCCCGCCACTACTCTGAGTTTTTTATGTATGTAAATGCTTATGTTCGCCTGACTCCAGAAGTAGACTGGCGTCATCTGCATTTTGCAAACGAGAAATGTTCCCTGACGTCCCAAGGTAGGAAAGGAGGCAAGACCTTGACATTTCGTCCAGAGCAGGATTCCTAATAATTGCTGGGAGTTGTATCTTCCTCATCTTTGTATTCTCTGAACTGAGCACATAGTAGGCACTCAGTGAATGCTTCCGGAACCGAACAGAATGCCCAGAGTAATGAGGCACCGTTAGTGGGAGCCTCGCTCTCAGTGTTTAGTGGTGTCTACAATATGATAGCAACATCATTCAGCTGAATGGAACACAGGGCTGCAGGAATGGGAAGATCACAGAAAAAGGAAATGAAATATTGATGAGCACTCACAATAGAAGGGCTGGGGTTCGGAGCAGACGTGGGGGTCTCCGGGTAGAGGTTTTTACCCTTGTACTGTCCCCCTGGCTGGCTGCTTCCCCTGAATAGGGGCTCTATAGCTGAGAATAACTCATGGTTTATTTAAAACCCACTCTGGGCATGCTGGCCCCGGCAGTAATTCGCTCATTATATTCTGGGTTTCTTTTTAATCATGTTCTGGGTAGATGAGTAAAATTCCTCACTTGGGCCAAAGGTTGGACCTCCTCTAATGATAAGATTTCCAGAATATTTGAATGATCTCTGTCCTGTAAGTAGCAGCTATGCTTACTTCTTTTTTTTTTTGGGGGGGGGGTCCTTTGTAATTGAAATCCATCAATTAGGTACCATTAAGGGGCCCAATGCATAGTGTAAAAATTCTCTATAGGAAATGAGACTTTCCCTGGGAAAAAAAAAAAGGCTCCAACTTTAATATTGCTTCTTCGTACTGTAATGATCCCGCCTTAGCTTCAAGATGCCATTTGCTGCATTATTCAGAGGCCGTTTACAAAAGGGTTTTGATCTCTGGCTTACAGTTCTTAAAGCCAAGGGAATCCTAAGTAGCTTGAAACTAACTTAGAGATGGACTGATTTGAAAATGTCTGTCTCTCAGCTCCTGGATTCAGAATTTGCCCTGGGGTGGAGCTCTGTATTCTTATCACACAGGACCTCAGTTAGGGGCCTCTGGGACTGTTGCCACCTTCCTTCCCTTTCTGTCAGCACCAAGCAGGCGCGCTGGGTACCCCAACCTGCCCCGCAGCTCTGCTAAATGAGATTCACCGGAGATGGTCTTGGCCACAAGGAGGAGGCAGAAAACCAACAGTCAGAGCAGCCACCCAACCAAAAGCAGGAAAATGGGCGGAAATGTCTGTCTGACTGGATGGTACCCAAACGCCCTCACCGTGTTTCCCACGACACAGTTGGATAGCCTCCGCCGTCCCGATTTTAGCCACCATCACGTTGAAATTTGCAGCTGTTCTAATGCAATTAAGGCTCACTTATTTTCACACTTGACTTTCATTCACTAGTGTCGGGGCCTCTAAGCCCCAAAGACCCAGGATTATTTTTGATATTTATAATTTCTATAAACATCTCCTTTGAGAATATTGTGAAACCCTAGATATATAGAACTGTTTAAAACCTGCATGTTTACTTCAGCTGGGGAATTTTCTCCATGATTAAAGGATTCATTTTATTCAGGCTATGATGGAAACTTAACTAAGATTTCTGTGTTCCAGCTATTAAAGCAGAAAGTTCAAGCCTGCAAACAGCCCAAGCCTAGCCAGGCCTTATTGTGGCGCTATTAGAGTATCTTGTAGCCATCAGTAACTACTTAAATGTGAAGCTGAGAAAGGGGACGCCAAAGGATTCCCATTATCTCCCCTCTGCAGAGTAAGCTGGGCTGCCCCGCCAGGTGCATGGGCTCTGGGGCTGTGCCTGACTCTGACCAGCAATGCTGAGAGTGAAGGGTCCGCCTTCCACATCCAGGATCCAGACACTCCAGACCTGGGAGGTCGACTCAGACTTCTTCTGGGATGGCTGGCTCAGTTAGCATTGCTTCCTCCCCTTATTGCCCTCCAACCCATCTCCAACTCCACCTTCCCTCTTCCTCTCCTCTCTCTCTCTGACCCCTACTTGCTCCTCTTTCTCACCCTTTCCCATCTCCTTTCTCCCTCCGCCACCTCCAGACCCCACTAATACCATAGATACTTATTAAGCACTTACTGTATGCTGGGAACTCTTCAGGCAGTGAGGAGGCACTTGGTGAGTCAGCCAGTCTCTGCCCTTGTGAAGGTGACAGTCTAGTTAGGGAGACAGATCATAAGCAAACAAACCAGTATGTGATAGGATGTTAGGTACTGCCAAGAGTGAAGAAGTTGGGACGCCTGGGTGGCTCAGTGGGTTAAAGCCTCTGCCTTCGGCTCAGGTCATGATCCCAGGGAACCTGGGATCGAGATCGGGCTCTCTGCTCAGCAGGAAGCCTGCTTCCCCGCCCCCCACCCCCGCACCCTGCCTCTTTGCCTGCTTGTGATCTCTATCAAATAAATATATAAAATCTTTTTTTAAAAATGAAGAAGTTATTTATTTATTTTTTTAAATTTAATTTTATTTTTTTCAGTGTTCCAAGATTCATTGTTTATGCACCACACCCAGTGCTCTATGCACTACATGCCCTCCTTAGTACCTACCACCACAGTCTCCCACCCCCCAACCCCCTCCCCTCCAAAACCCTCAGTGTGTTTCTCAGAGTCCACAGTCTCTCATGCTTCATCTCCCCCTCTGATTTCCCCCAACTCACTTCTCTCTATCTCCCAATGTCCTCTGTGTTATTCCTTATGCTCCATAAGTAAGTAAAACCATATGATAATTGACTCTTTCTGCTTGACTTACTTCACTCAGCATAATCTCCTCCGGTCCCGCCCATGTTGATACAAAAGTTGGGTATTCATCCTTTCTGATGGAGGCATAATTCTCCATTGTATATATGGACCATATCTTCTTTATCCATTTGTCTGTTGAAGGGCATCTTGGCTCTTTCCACAGTTTGGCAACCATTATTTGAAAAAGAAGCATGATAAAGAGATGGAGTGACAGGCTTGCTGTTTTCTACTGGCACTTGGAGAAGGCATCTCTGATGAGGCAAAATTTGGATAAAATGAAGGCAACGATGCATTTGATATCTTAAGGAAGAACATGTAGGTGAATGGGACGTGAATGCAAAAGGCCTGACATGGGAGCTTTCCTGGTGTTTGGGAAGACCAAGGTGGTGTGTGGGGCGGCACGGGCGGTGAGTGAGCCTCAGTGGTCGGATGCAGGTCCAGGAAGCAGCCAGTACTCGGATCACCTGGGTCCTTATAGGCCTTAGTAAGAACTTCGGATTTCATTCTGGGAATGATGGAACGTCATGGATGAATCGTGAGGAGGGAAATGATCTCGTTCATATTTTAGAATGATCGGGCTCATAATTTATTCTGGGAGCTGATTACCAACGACACTCTGTAAGCACAGTCTCAAACGCCCTCGGGTCACTCAGCCATTCGGCACCTACTGAGTGTCATGATGTTCCAGGCCAGACAGCTGGCCACCGTCAGGGCTCTGTAGTGGCTAGAACATGATGTCTTCCTTCAAGAATAACAAGTAATAAGGAAGGAAGACCTGCGGTATGGAAGTCTCTTGCTGACGTCTGCTGTCCTCATGGCAGTTTTCCTGTTTTCATCCATTACCGATTTAGACGCTGTTACCCCAACAGTCTGTCTGCAGAGAAACCTTGGTAAATAGCATTGAAGATTTACTGAAGATTTCTTTGGATGGACTTAAGGGGGGGTTTTATCACACACCTTCAGGATCTGCGAAGGAGCTAACATTTCGGTCTATGTCTGAGAGCTAACAAGTGGCCGACCATGGTTTCATAGATGCCGGCAGAATACAGGAGACTCTTGGTCAGAGACAGAAGAACCTATGATTTCTCAGCACAATAGTAGTAACCAGAGCATTGGTTCCCTGAGCCGCTACAGAATAGGAACCCCCAACTTAGGGAACTTGGGTATTTCCTAATGGCAATAAACCTGCCGGACATTTGCCCTGGAGGGAGATACTGTCTTTATTGCATTGGAAATGAACAGGCATGCCATTTGCGTGGAAGGGAGGCACTATCCTGATTTTTCCAAAGTTTTCTGGCAGACAGTTATCCTTGAAAAGATAGTCTAATGCAAAGGTCAGGGCAGAAGCACAAGAGAGGAATGGAGAGTTAGTCTTCTAGTACACACCTGATAATGAATTCTTCAAATGTTTACCCCATTTTACTGGGTTTCTTTATTTCTGCTCCTGCATCCCCACTGGCATTTTTCTTCCTTCCTTCCTTCCTCTCTAGAGCAGTCTTTTTTTCCTATTATCTGAGCAATTCAGCTCTACCCCCAACCTTGAAGGTCTATATGCTACACAAGTTAACAGGGTCCGTTTTCTTTAGGAAGTAGTTTAGAATTTTTTTCTGATTAATCTGGAAGGCTTTTGGGGGTTCATTGTTTATACAAGTGGCGTTTGAAAGTATTTCTTCCCAACTATAATTCCCCCCATAAGAGGAGAATTCACATGTTCTCAGTTCTCTGTTCTCTGTTCAAAGTCTGTTGTGGGCATATAACAGGGGCCAAAGTAGAGAGAATGTGCTTCTTCCAAGTTGGAGAGGGTAGGAATTGGTGTGACTGATTTTCAGAAGGAGAAGGCATATAGTGTTTGTAATGATCAGTTAACTGTTTCATAGCATACTTTCTGATGTGGTGTGTCCTGATTTATTTACCCACTCTTCAATGGTTAGACATTTGTTGATTCCAGAATCTCATGAATATAGAGAACGCAGTAATGATATCTGAAATATTATTGTAGAGCTCACTGAGAACATGCTGGGAGCCAGGCCTGGCATGATCTTGGAGTTAGTGAGGTGAATTTAGGCATTGCCTTTGTCCTCAGGGAATTCAGCATCTAGTGGGGCAGACGTATTCTGTATGTGCAAGCAGATCACCATCATAGAGGGAATTCATCAATGTGTGTTGAGTTCATGATTGCTCGATGAATGAGCCATGTAAATGTTAACTTAGATTCAGCCCATATTAGATCCACTGGGGTGGGCTCCCATGGGAAGGTGGGTTTCAGTTTTAAGTTAAGGGGGTAGGGGGAGGCCTCCTACACAGGGTGGATGGAGAGAGCCAGGTGCAGAGGTGAGTGTGGGTGGCTGGATTTGAGGAGGAGTTAGTAGTGCAGTTGGAGAATGGAAGGAAAGGCTGGGGAGTGTGGTCTGAGATCAGATAGTGGACTTTGAATAAAGGGCTTTATTCTTTTAAATGTGCGGAGCCCCTGATAGCAATATTTGTAGAAGGCGCCTCATAACTTTTTTCTCAGATGTGATGAATATTCAGGAGTTAGAACCGCTGATCTAATGCATCAGAATACTTATTGGAAATTGTCGGTGGGACTGTGATTTAAACAACATAGGAGAGGTTCAAATTGTATGTCTTCTTACTCTAGTTGGGAAGCAGAGTAGTAAGTCGTAAACAACCGTGAAGTCCTTCATTAGGGGCAAAATCACAAAGAAAATGTCCCACTAGGTACAGATGGAGCCTCTGTGTTCTGTGGAAACTCTGGCAGGAGAAGCTTTTTGGGAGGAAGTCAGGGGGAGCAGCTCTTCCTCACTGGCTCTGTGTTCTCCCTGTTGGGTGTTTAATTCAGGGGCAATCTAGAATGAATGAAGATTTTCTAATCAATCAACAAGTCCCTTTGGGTTTCACAGTCATGTTTACATCTTAACAAATTTGTATTTCAAACCCGTGAATCAGTCTGTCACCACTTCCCCGTGCTAGCCCCTGGATTCAAGAATGGCTTAAGCATAGGAATGGACTCTCCAGTGTGCTCTTCCGTGGTCTGACAAAGTATCAAAAAAATAAGGAAGTTTGCATTCTCACATAGCCGGTTTAAATCCCAGCTCTTCCATTTACTAGGAATGGAGCTTGGGCCAAGTCACCTGACAGCATGGAGCCCCATGTCTTTCTTGGTACAAATTACACAAAACACAACCCAATTCAGGAATTGTAAAAATTAACTGGGATGTGGGCCTTAGTACATGCTGGTCTTCGTTCCTCCCTTCTCTGTATTCCCTGTCCATTCTTTTCCCTTTAGTAACTATGTTGGTCATACTGTTCTAGAGAATGCTCTGGAACATCCACAGATGGGCTTGAGCCCTGGCACCACATATGATGGCTTCCTTACTAGAGGAATGGGAGGGACATTTTTGGGAGGGATTGTGACCACTGTTCTCAAGCTCTTGTCACTGCACTGTTTCTGAAAAGGTATCTGAAGGTCCTCATTGAGGAAAATGAGGTATGCCCACATTCCCCTGACGAGAGCCCTCTCTTTTTCAGAAATACGAAGCTCTTCTCTCTCCAGGAATAATAAAGCTGTGTCCCAAGTAATGAAAACGAGGCTAGTGTCAGAATTCACCCTGGCCTCATAACTCATCTCTGCATATAGTAACAAAAAAAGATCAGATCATTACTTTTTTGTTTGGAAGACTGGCCTGGTTAGCCCCCGACCAGGGTTTCTTCACTTTGGCCCCCTGGACACTGTGGGCTCACTCATTGTCTGTGGTCAGGGACTCTCCTGTGTGTTGTAATATGTACAGCGACATCGCTGGTCTCTGTCCGCTAGACACCAGTCACCCCGGGCGTGACAGCCAGAAAGGTCTCCAGACACTGCCCCATGCCTTCTGGGGGACAGGGTCACTCCTGGCTGCAAACACTGGTTTGGAAGCTTGGCTCGGATTGTCAGGGGCGTATCGCCTCAGATATTAATCCCCCCCCCCCACCAACAAGGAGGCAAACTGGGCATCCTAAAGCCACATTTGTGAGGAGAGATGAGAGCAGTGTGCATTGAATTCGGATATTTGCTTTTGATACAAAAGAAAGGATGGAACACTATTGTTGGTCTTTGCCTCTCCCTGCCATTTCTGTGGTTTTGTGTTTAAAATATCCCCAATCCAATAAGGTCTAGAGAAGGAGGGCATCCTTCAATTTTACAATTGTGTAATTAGGACCTTCCCATCCAACTGAAATCAAAGCACTTACTTAGATATCCCAATTGCCTAGAAAGGCAGACCTAGATAGAACAACATACACACAAACTTCCACGTGGCTGAAATAAATTGCATTAGTGGCACGGAGTTGCTTCTAATGTATGTAATTTATTAATTCTTAATTAATTCCATTACTGGCTTATCTTGCAAATGGCAGTGGGCTTCTCTCTCCATCTCTGGACGCACAGCCTTTACCTTTCACATCAAGATTTACGGCGGCAAATGTTAACTCACTGCGTGTCCATTCCTTCCCCATCTCAGCAGTAATGGAATGTGATCTCCTGATCCTAACATAAGTACTGAATACAGATTCTCTGAGCTGCCTTGAACCTTTAAGAATAATACCAAATTATACCTAGTCTGTAAATAGGAGACGAGGGTTTTTTTCCCTTCCCTTCAGTTGCTTTCCACAGACTTTAATATACGAGTGAGTGATTTATAACACTAGTGACAAAGCCGCACACAGCTTGAAATTTTTTATAACGGCTGTAATACCACATCTATCATAATGAAAAATGTCTACGAAATCATTTTCTGCCAAAGAACATCTTCCCAGATTCTATTAAGAACTTGCTATCTACATGAACACCGCACATCGCTGAAATCCATTGCTTTAAGAAGGCCCTCAGGGGTGGGGCCCAAGTGTGGCCATTGGAGTGACTCAGATCCCAGTCAGTGGCCATCAATTAAGGTGCCACTGGGGAGAATCTCCAGAGAGGAGAACGAGGAGTTTAGACGAGACGGTGAGAAAATACATTCTTTTGTAAAAAACGCATTTCATCAGGATATTACCGAATTTGGCAGTTGGATGGACTTGGATTCCATTGTGCTTTTAGTTCTTGTCACATTTACCTAGGAGCTATCAACTTCCTGCTGTTCCCAATTTTTAAAAGAATATAATAGTTCCGTCTGCCTATTATCTCTGTATTCTATTTGTAGTTATCTCTGCTTCGAGGAAAGGAGAGGAGCATCACCTTGATTTGTGCCCTTGTTCAACAAAATCTTTTGCACCAGCCAGAATTAGCCACATTTTCTCAGAACGAGGAGAGTTGGAAACTGCTCTTGGGTTAGACGCCAATAACCAACCAACAGTTTATCCCTGGAGAAAGTCACTGTAGGGTTTTGTTTTGTCCTCTTTTCTTTTTGAGGACTTAATCCTTATTTATTAAATAAAGCTTTGGAACAAGTAGGATCATAACATCTCACAAATGTATGCGTCATGCCGGATGGGGTTCTAGAACATATGTGAGGTTCAGTGGGGTGAGCTTTGGAACCCATGGCCAAGAAAGAATTCTTGAGACATCTTTGGTGCAAAATGGTGGTTTATTAAAGAGCGGGGACAGGACCCGTGGGCAGAAAGAGCTGCTGCCCTGGGGTTGTGAGGGGTGGCAGGTTTTGTACTGTGGGGGTGGGGAAAGTAAGGAAAAGGGAGGTTTCAACAAAACTTTCCTATGCTAAAGAAGACCTACAAGATAGGGATACCAGAGACCTTGCCATTGCCAAGGTTGTTTTGCCCTCTAGCAAGGTATTAACATTAAGATGGTTGGGAGATTCCTAAAGAATGTCACAGATGTCCCACCCAGGAGTGGGGGTGGGGGAAGGTTGGAGGGTGTCAGTCTTCTGCTTTGTCCTCATCATACCTACAAACTTTTGGAAGTTCTAACAGACCGATTTTGTTTTTTTGGCTGAAGATTTGGAGGCATGTGTCTCTGTCTCTGTCTCTAATCCTTTGCTGATGCCTGTGGGTGTAAAGGGTAGTCACTGGCAGTCATTAATTAGAGAAGTTTAGGGGCCTCTAAGCGTCAAGAGGGAGAATGGGCATGCGTTAGTACCTAGTATGTATCAAGGATACAACATAATTTAGCTTACTTATCGCTGCCTTGGGGACAGTTCTTATCCCCATTCCACACTGGATGAAACTGGGGTTCAGTGAAATTGAATAGTGCATCATTTGTCACATAGCTGGAAACCCAACTTAGGTCCGTCTGGCTCTATACGCCATGGTCTTTCCAGTATGGCAGCCCTGATAGGGCCAAGGTTTGGGGATGGGGTCCTGAAATGAGCCCTTCCGCCTCCGTGGTTGCGGCTGTACTTCTCTTGACCGTCATCTGGGGTGGCCATGATGACTAGCTGGTTTTCCCTTTGAGCTCCAAAGATTCCCTGTTTGTTCCCCTCAAAGCATTTAAATGCATTTAAATTTGAGTCAGAGTACATTTGCTGCTGCTATTTGTTGGTGGCTGCTCATTATTCATGGCCCCCAAATCTCAGGGATAAAACTGCCTCACGTTGGATTTGTAATTTGTAAATTAAAACTTCATTTTGCATTATGTTAGCAAATTTGATTTTTGCCATAACTCAGAGGGGTGGGGATAAGAGGGAATATTGTTCCCTGTTCTCTAGAAGAGGAGGATGAGCTCAGGTTGTGTGAGTTGTTCTAGCAGCTGTAAGTCACATATTCCTTCCAAGGGAACTACACTGCCTCTTAGGACGAGAATTTAGGGGTTCGTGAGGCCCTAGTCCTTAAAATACACCTTCAAGTTCATTCAGGCATATTTGCATTTTGACTAATTTATATTTGTTGTCTAATTGTTATTTCACATGTTTCATCGTACTGCATGTGAGCCCAGTGTAAATAGTAAACAGTAAACAGGTGTTTCTCATCCTGCAACAGAAGCAACCAGATTGAGCAAGCGTCCTCCTGGCTCCTGGATGATAGTTTCCTTTCACTGACCTTGGATCAGATGACGATTTCCTTTCAAGTGCTGGTTCTGGGAACTTCTTTGGCATTTTTTACATTGTTCAGGTAGAGTTGCCCTATTTTAGAACAAAGAAATCACACAATTGTATGCATGTATTCATACATATATTGTGTATGTAAGCAAAGTTAAGATATTTGAATATAAAGTATTCTTTGCTACTTCTGTATTTTATGTTGTATCATGAATATTTCCATATGTTGTTAAATACTGTATGGAAATGTGTTTTTTTTTTTTTTAAGGTTTTATTTATTTTTTGACAGAGAGGGAGCACAAGTAGGCAGAGCAGCAGGCAGAGAGAGAGGGAGAAGCAGGCTCTCTGCTGAGCAGGGATTCCAGTGTGGGACTTGATCCTAGGACTCTGGGATCATGACCTGAGCTGAAGGTAGCCGCTTAACCGACTGAGCCACCCAGGCACCCCTGAAAATGTGATTTTTTTTTTTTTGAAAATGTGATTTTTATTGGCTACATTCATCGTAGTCCCTTAGAGAGACAAACCATCCTTTGTTTATTTCTGCATTGTTAGATATTTTGGTTGTTCACAATTTTTTGAAAATTCTTTACACACTAGTATTTTGGTACTTTTAAAAAATTATTTCTTTAAGTACAGATTCCAGGAAATTTAGACAAAAGAAGAAAGATGAAAAGGACACACACTGAAAACAGGTTACCAAGATTGCAAATATGTGGGGTTACCAGCCTTCCCCAGTTATGACAGAATACACCCTTCACCCCTGAAAGGTCCCCCAGTAATGGGTCCGTGATTAAAGGAGCGAGGCTGATACAAAGTGAAGGTCAAGCAAAGCTTTATTTCTCACCAAGCATCGAGAATCAAACCGACCGTTCGGGGCCACGGCTCTTACAGAGAGGGCGACCTCTCTCTGCCTTACAGACTAGCTTTTAAGGGCAAAGGCCATGTGGTTGGGCCTGGCCATGCACAGGTGGCCAATGAGGTTGTAACACACAGAGAAAGCTGCAGGGTCATGCTAGGTCCCACACAGGTGGCCAACTGAATTACAGTTCACCCCATAGTGGCTATTTGAACCAGCCTATCACCTTGGTCAGAATTGGTGCCCAAAGGCACCCAAAAGGCGGGGCCCATACTCCTTGGTAGCTAGGGAGACAGTATGCATCCCCCCACGGATTGGATGTCTCCACCTGGCCTGACCCACCCTTTGTTACCTGGGACTTGTTTCCGGGACTTGCTTTTAAGTAAGTTCCCTGAGGGGGGGCAGGGTCAGTTTAAGTTTTACTGCATAAAAAACAAAATCACTGTTTAACCCAAGATGGAATCCCTCTGGCTAAATAGGCCCTTACAACCCCCAAAGTTCCCTCCTACACCCCCAGCCCAGCCGATCACTGATCTGCTTTCTGTCACCCTAGTTTTGCCTTTTCTAGAATTTTTTATCATAAAACCATGCAGACTGCAGTCTTTCGCAGCTGTTCGGACTTAGCATCCTGTCTGACCCTCACCCGCGTGGGCGTGTGTCAGTGGTTAGTCCTTCGGGTTGCTCGGGGAGTGTTCTTTGGAAAGGTTGTCTCATAATTTGTTCACCCTCTTGCCTGCTGATGGACCTCTGAATCATTTTCAGTTTGTAGTTATGAATAAAGCTGCTGTGAACATTTAAAAAATATATTCATTTGTAGAGGGAGAGAACGAGCACAAGCGGGGGAGGGAGAAGCAGACTCAGCAGAGAGCCCAATGCGGGGCTCGATCCCAGGACCCTGAGATCATGACCTGAGCCAAAGGCAGATGCTTAACGGACTGAGCCACCCAGGCGTCCCTGTGAACATTTTTTTTTTTTTAAGGATTTTATGCATTAAAGAGAGAAAGAGACAATACAAGTTGGGGTGGGGCGCATAGGGAGAGAGAGAAGCAGACCCTCTGCTTAGCAGGGAGCCTGATGTGGGCCTTGATCCCAGGACCTCAGGCCTATGATCTGAGTGAAGGCAGAAGGCAGCGGCTTATTCAGCTGAGCCATGCAGGCGCCCCTGCTTTGAACATTTGAGTACGTTTCTGTACGTGAGTGTACGTCATTTATCTTGGGTAAATGCCTACAGATTGCAGAGTCAAGTTTGTTCATGAGACACCGACCAAGCTGTTTATCAAGGTGACTCGAATAGTTTACATTCCTGTTAATGCTGTATGAGAATTTTAGTCGCTCCGTATTCTTATTAGCCATTGGTAATGTAAGTCTTTTTAATTGTAGCCCCCAAATCTTATTTGGTGTGTAATGATACCTCATTGTAATTCTTTACTTTTAATTTACACATAGGAGCATTAAATTTTTTTAATAGTATTAACTTTTTCCAGTGTACAATTTGATGAGTTTTAATACATTTCCTTAATGAGTAATGAAATTTAACATCTTTTTATGTACATATTTTTCATTCATATATTTTTTATGGTGTGGGTAACTATTCAAATCTTGTGCCCTTTTATTATTATTATGTTTGGTCTTAGGTCGAGTTGTTTACATATTCTGGATATAATCATGAATGTGTATTCTTTATATAGTCTGGAGATAATTCCTTCATGAGATATGTATTTATTAATTTGCTCTTAATTTATTGTTTGCCTTTTGATATTATTGATAATATCTTATGGAGAACAAAATTTTAAATTTCGATGAAGCCCAATTTATTAATTTTTCTCTTCTTTAGTTCCTATTTTGTGTCCCATCTAACACTCATCTAAATCAATATCGGAAAGATGGTTTCTATATTTCCTATTCATAGTCTTTACAGTTTTCTCTTATCTTTAGGTGTGTGATCCATATTGAGTTAAGATTTGCATGTGTTGTGGGTTACTGGATGAAGTTTTTTTTTTTTTTAATATGGGTATCTGATTGTTCCTGCACCATTTGTTGAAAAGACTATCTTTTCCCCCACGAACAGAACATTTGCTGATAATCAATTGATTATGCACGTGCTGGTGTCCTCCTGGACCATCTCTTCTGCTTCAGTGATCTGTACGTCTGCTCTGAAGCCAGCATTGCATTGTTTTGGTTAGTGGAGATTTATAGTACCTTCTATAAATCCTTAATATTGTTCTTTTTAAAAAAATTATTTTGGCTATTCTAGGTCCGTTGCATTTCTTCATATATGAGTTTTAGAATCCTTTTGTTCATTTATCTAAAAATTCCTGCAAGGAACGTGATGGAATTTGCTGAATATATAGATCAATCTGGTGATGTATACAGATCTAATCTTTGACCATGGTGTATCCTCTGTTTAAGTATTTTGAAAACTATTTTAGCAATATTTTATTTTAAAATTTATTCCAAAGTGTTTTATAATCTTGATGCTAGTATTTAGATATGTAAATGATTTTTATACATTGACCTTAAATCTTGAAACCTTTCTAAAGTCAATTATTAGTTCTACTCATTATTTTTCATAGATTCCTTAGGATTTTCTACCATGTTGTTTATCAATTAACAGAGTTTTACTTTCTTTAAAGTCCATATACATTGTTTATATTACATTAAAATAGTGAGACCCTCCAGTACGACAATGAATGGGGACAGGCACCCTGGCTTTGTTCCTTATACTAAGGACAAAGGTGTAGTCTTTCAACATTTCAGTGTGTTTTGGCTCTAGATTTTCCACAGGTGCCTTCTATCACATTGAAGAGATTCCTATCTATTCCCAATTTGCTAAGGGTTTTTAATCAGGAATCAGGTATGGAATTGTGTTAAAATTTTTTTTACGTCTTTTGACATGATTGGGTTTTTCATCTTTAGTTTGCTAATATATTGAGTGACACTGACTGCTTTTCAAAAGTTAAAACAACCTTACATTACTGGGATGAATCTCACTTGGCTTACATGTTGGATTCAATTCCCTAAAAATTTGTTAAGGATTTTTGGCACCTATACTGCGGTCTGCATGTGCATGGTAGTTTTCTGCTTAAAATACTGTCTCTCTGGCTTTGTTAGCCACGTAATGCCGGTTTGCTGGAATGACTTAGGATGTGTCACCTCTTCGTACGGTCTTTGGAAAGTCTGTAGATTCACCAGTGAAGCTGTCTAGCCTGGAGCTTTCCTTGTGGGGCGGTGTCAAGCTATATTCAACTTCTTTAGTAGACATAGGGCTATGGGGACTGTCAGTGTCTTCTTGAGTAGTATTTTGTGTTTGTATTTTTCAGGATTTGAGCATTTCATCTTAGTGGGCAAATTAAGTGGCATAATTTTGCTCATAATATTCACTTATTATCTGTCTCTTTAAGAACTGTTGAGATGCCACCTGTCGCATTCCTGATTTCAGTGCTCTGTGTCTTCTCTCTTTTATTGGTAAGTTGAGTCAGAGGAATTTCAGTTTTTAAAAATCTTTCAAAGAACCAGATTTTGTTTGACTTTCTCTTTTCCTGTTTTCAATTTCATTACTATCTTCCCTTTATTATTTTTCTCCTTCTGCTTTTTTGGGGGGGTATTAATATTGTTCTTCAAGTATTTTAAAGGAAGATGTTTAAATGATAGAGTTGAGACCTTCATTCTTTTCTAATATTGGCAATTTAATGCTATAAATTTCCCTCTACTCACTGCTGTAGCTGCATCCCACACTTTTTCATGTATTCTGTCTTCATTTATATTCCGTTTAAAAGCTTTTCCAATTTTTTTTTGTGTTTTTTTTTTCCTCTTTAAACATATGGGATATTTAGAAGTGTGTGGTTTAGGGGTACCTGGGTGGCTCAGTCGGTTGAGCATCCGCCCCCTCAAATAATAAATAAGTAAAAATCTTAAAATAATGGTAACAAAGAAGTGTGTGGTTTAATTGCCAAATATTTGGGGGGGGGTTAAGTTTTGCTTTTCAATTTATTTCTATTGTATGCAGACTTTCTTTGTTAGGCAGAGTGTTTAATAAATGTCAATTATGACAACTTGTTCAACTCTTCTTCATGTTTACTGGTTTTCTGTCTGTTTTGCCAACTACTGAAACATGATGACTATTGAAATATCTATCTGTAAATTGTGTTTATGTCCATTTATCCTTTAAAATTTAGAAATTTTTGCTTTGTATATTTTGAAACTTTGGGGAATATTTTTTCATATTATATGCACATACAGACACACATATGTATCTTCATATGTCTATATCTGTATCTATATATATATGTCTATGTATCTTATATATATCAATGTATATATCTTAATGTTATCCTGTCCATTTTTCCCTCTTTTTTCTTTCTATATATCTTTTGTATTTTCAATATATTCCTTTCTTTCTATCCTTCATTTTGGATTGTTTCTATTGTGTTTTCAAGTCTGCAAACTGTTAATTCCAGTTGGTGCATATTTCATTTTTTATATTGTAATTTTTATCTTTATACATTCCACTTGCATCTTCTCTATATTTTTCCTTTCCTTTATTTATTTTATGATCATGCTTTCCTTTACTTTATGCTTTCATTTATACTATCATGCTTTCATTTACTTTTTTAATTTTATGATCATCTTTTCCTTTATTTTATGATCATGCTTTTCCTATCCTCTCTTGAACATATGGAACATGTTTGTAACAGCTACTTTCACTTCATTTTCTTCTGGTTCCATCATTTCTTCTATTTCTATTGATTGATAATTTTCATAATTTTAGTTCTTATTTTCCTGCTTCCTTTCCTGTCTTGTAATTATTTATTGGATGCTGCCCATTGCAAAGTTTATATTACTGGTAGCTGGAGTTGATTTTTTTTAAGTGTTCCTTTAGATAGTGTTGAATTTTTTGTTCCAGAAGGCTATTAAGTTACTTGGAATCAGTTGAATTCTTCTGAGATTTGCTTTCAGGCTCGTTTAAGTCAGGACAAGAGTATTCATTAGTCTCAGGCTAATTTAGTTTAATTACTAATGTGATACATTTCTGAGGATTGCACCCAACACCCTCTATGCTATGAAATCTTTCCTCTCTGGTTCTTGGGAAGACAAACTCTTCCCAGCCCCGCGTAAACCCATCCCTGTGTCAAAAAAAAGAAATAGTTTTTCATCTTTCCAGTGGTTCTTCCTTTGGGCTTATCTAGTTTCTTCTCATGCGCGTGTGTATCAGTATGTTGAGGACACGTCTGCAAATCTCGGGAGCTGTGTTTTCTATGCATATTCTGATAGTCTCATACCTAAATTCCAGCCACGCTGACCTCTACAACTTTGGTTTTTCCTTCCTCATTTCTGTGGGATCACCAGGATTTATTTGGGTTTCCTCTCTTCATACTGCAGCCTAGAAACAGCTTTCAGGTAGTGAGCTGGTGCAATCGTAGGGTTCACCTTATCTGTTTCTCTTCTTGGTCCTATGCTGCCTGTTGTCCAATGTCTGAAAATGAGTTTTCCATATATTTTGGCTGGCTTTCTAGATTTTTAATGTTGGGGGGAAATATGGTCCTTTTTATTCCACCTTATCTGAGACAGAAGTCCTTATTTTTGTTTTTATCTTTATTAAAAAGAAGAAATGTGTGCTATTTTGGCCTGCAGGCCTAAGAGTGATGTTTTCATTTGTTGCTAGCACATTCGTGGAGAGGGCTGCACTTGGAATCTAGGACTGGAAACTAAAACTTCTCAGAGGTTTCCAGTTGGTGGCCAGATCTGCCATGTTTGAAGATGGGTCTTGTTTAGAGATTAGGAAATTTTGCTTTCTGGGCTTTTTCTCTGTTCATTTTGTCAAAGACCCTGCAAGTCCCTGTCGTGCTACCCAGCCTACTCTCCTTGTTTCTGTTGTTATAGACTCTGTGCTATAGAAGTTTGACTGCTCTGTACATCCTGGCCCATCACAGGGCATGCCATGCCTTCATTGCCTGCTCCCGTCTCCCTTCTAGAACTGCAGGTCCCCCATGCCTTACCTCGAACTTGTTTTCTCTTCTAATTGCATCAAACTCCTTGAAGATATTTCATGTATGTACTGTCATAGCCCTGACAAGAGCCCCTGCTGTGCTCTAAGCCAGATGTTAATGACTAGGATACCAATGAATGATACAAAAACGTTGAAAAAAAAAATCACACCAAATGGGATAAATGCAATGACTGAGATGTGCTTAGGGCATTCTGAGATGACCCAGGAGGAATACTTATGCCTATTCTATGCTGAGCTAAGGGAAATCCAGGGCTTCCTAGAGGGAGGACGTCTTGACTTCCTTGCAGGATGAATAGGAGTTTGCTGGATGATTAAGGGAGAACTCCTCGTATGTTAATACATTGTAGATACTCAATAAATACTTGTTGCATTGTATCAGACTCTGGTGTAGTTTTTATTACTCCTGGCTCACTAATGGCAAGCCTCAAAAATCTTGAGACTCTTTTTCTTAGTGTTTTTTTACAGCCCTATCACTGAAAAATATATTAGCAGAAGGAACCCAAGATTTATTTTGGTGAATTTGAGAATTTGGAACGATGATGTCAGAAAAAATGAGGAAGAACAGACATGCACCTGTAGGAGCTTGCTGGGATGAAATATTGTTCTGAACAGTTTAATAAATGGAAAATCCTTCGACCACCCAACATTCAGCTCTTTTCAAATTTTTTGCACATGATTGGGACACATGCCCAAGCTCACTGTCTACTATTTCTGCATAATTATGAGCTTACTGCTGGGAGTTTTGGTCATGTAATAAACCTGTCTCAAGTCAAGATTGTGCATTTATTACAGGATCTAATTTAGAAGTATGAAGGAGACCTTTCTCAGCTGTCAAAAAGATGTGATGAAATGAAGAAATTCTATAGTGACATTCTAGTAAATGTTATATTTAAAAAATAATTCAAATCAATCTTACTTTAAGAAAATCTATAAAAATCTTTCAACTTTCAAATTTCTGAAATTGTTTCAATATGTTAGATTCATATTAAAATGTGAATAGCATTGGAGGATTTTAGTGTAGATGAGCAGTTCAGATCTCATTTTTATTTAATATATGGGGAATGAAATGCATTCAATTAGCACTTGGATCCCTCTCATAAAGTATTATGTAGAACAAATGGAGTTCAGAGACCTTTTAAAAGAAGAAAGACCAAACCTTTTTCACTGATTTGGAAGCATGAATATGGTTGGCTCCGAGCACCTGTTTCTTTCTATGATGCAATTGAATTGATGGAGAATTTGATGAGTTTGGGGCAACCCCAGGTGACCTTGGTCAGAATGAAACTCGAAGATTAAAGGGGTCTGCAATCGGAGAAATTTAATAATGTTTGACTAAAAATGTTCACGCCATAAAGTAAGAAGTACAAAGGTCTTCTGATGTCTCTAAATGACTCAAGGACAGATCTGAAGACTAACACGAAATGAATAATAGTAACAACAGCGGTTGTTTTGTTAGGGGTGCTCACCGGTGCTGGGCGTGGTGCTGTGTGTCTTGTAAGCTTTCTCCTCTTCTGTCCCTTGAGCTCTTGGAGGGAAGCATGCGACTTTGCAGGATAAAGACATTTTCAAGTGGTTGAGATGTTTACCCATCATCACTCTCAGATTTGTGTGATTCTCATACTGTGGTTGTGCCCGCTGTGTCCTTCTCCACAGCTCACACTTTACAGTGCCAGGCCCTGTCTAGTACTTTCTGTGTGTGAATACTTAATTCTCAGCATGACTCGGAGGCAGCTGCTCTTAGAATTCCTGCTTTTCAGATGGGTAAACCCAACACAGGGAAGTTAAGTAACTTGCCTAAGTCACACAGCTAACGAGCAGTAACATTGAGATCAGAACCCAGGCAGTCTGGTTCCGGAGTTAGCCCATTGCTCTCTTCTACCCTCCATGGCCTCTGGATCTAGAAGAGATTCAGGTGACCAGCATCGTATTATGCGTAAAAGAAAGGGACAGGACAATGTGGCTACTGAAAGAATCGGTGGGAGTTTCCATTCAGTGGCTGGTAACAGAGATTGGAACTAACGGGAGCTTAAGCAAAATAGACGCTCATTGTGGGGAGGGGTCCTCCACGGGTCTTTCTCGTGTTTTGTGCACAGAGGCACTGAGAGCTTTTGTTCTGGAATGTCTTCTCTAGGATACTGGTTGCAAACAGCTTTGGAAGATGAAGTGCTTCCCTCTGGGGCACAGAGAAGATGTGTTGCCATGCAGTATAATAAAGATAATGTCTCTTTACAAGGTAAAAGTTGGACAGGTGTGTTCACAGCCAGTACCAAGGGAAAAAAATCAGATTTCCTGAGTCTGGGGTTCCTTGGCTTTGATGCAAAACTGCTGCATGCCTGGAATCCCCCTGGGGCTGCTGGACCCTGGGGAGGGGGAAGGGGAACGCAGGGAAACAGAAGTGACCATGAGTCGTACTGTGAGCAGTAAATTTCCTTTGTCTCTGACCTAGGAGTCTCATTTCTTTTGCCAGAATCCTTGAAACTGGCAGGCTCCCTGGTTATCTTGTGAGCAGGGTGAAATATAGGACCCTTCACCATTCTTGACAGGTTTTTTCTTCTCCCACACCTGAATCTCTTCTAGATCCAGAGGCCATGGAGGGTAGAAGAGAGCAATGGGCTAACTCCGGACCCAGACTGCCTGGGTTCTGATCTCAATGTTACTGCTCGTTAGCTGTGTGACTTAGGCAAGTTACTTAACTTCCCTGTGCTGGGTTTACCCATCTGAAAAGCAGGAATTCTAAGAGCAGCTGCCTCCGAGTCATGCTGAGAATTAAGTATTCACACACAGAAAGTACTAGACAGGGCCTGGCACCGTGAAGTGTGAGCTGTGGAGAAGGACACAGCGGGCACAACCACAGTATGAGAATCACACAAATCTGAGAGTGATGATTGGGAAAAAAGAGGGCGGCAGGTAGGCCGATGAGGGTTGGTGTAGCCGCGGAGACAGTCAGCGGCTGCCCGGCTCCCCCAGGCACCGGGAGGACTGGGGGATGTGGTCATTTGGCCGAGCAGGACTTCGCTCAGAGTCTCATTGGTGTTCTGTTACAAAGAAGAAAGGAGAACGGGTTTGGGCCAAGCAGTAGGCCGTCCCGGCTGTGGCGACACAGACGTTGTAGTGGCTCTCTGCCGAACGGGCTTGTTTTGTATGAAGATTTCCAGCATAAATAAATATTTGATTCCAATACTAAGTCCCTCTCTCCTGGCTTTGAAAAATGCAAAGTGGAGCGTGGAAAGGCAAATCCTGTTACTGCATGCCCACTCCAACCGCTAATGGAGACCCTTGTGTGCACGGAGCATTTGGTGGTTGGAACTGTGGGCTAACAACCAGCAGAAAGGAATTGTAGCCCCTGGAAGGGCCTTTGCACCAGTAATGACCCTTGTGGGCCATTAATCTGCAAGAGCTGCCCTGTCTCTAGGTCACTGCTTTACAAACTGAATATCAATAAAGGCTGCCAGAGGCATGTTAATTATTTCTGTGGATGGAACCATTGCAGTTGGTTTGTGAAAGTAACTCTTTGATGAGAAAGTGCACTGGTTTAGTGAGTCTGTGAGAACACACTTCCTTAAGCTGGAAGGGTTGCTTGTGCTTCTCTCTCTGATTTCACTAAGGGGTTTCAAACAGGTGGTGGGGTGGAGGGAGGGCACCAGTGTCCCCTGGTGGTATTGTGTGGCTCTTTCCCAGAGTCTGCCTGGGAGTTTTATCATTATTTGTTTTCTCTGCTGTATGTTAGAGGCTCAGAAGATTTTTTCGTAAATGACAAAATGATGCTAATGGGTGTATCAAAAGCAGTTACCAAGATTGGGCATACTCGGTGCTTTGCATAAATTAATTTATTCTTCGTGGTGGTAATCCCAAGAGATTAGTGCTTTTGTTGGTCTGTTTTATATCTGTGTGCATTTGATTTAAGCGAAATTATATAACTTGTACAACTTGTTCAGGCAGGCAAATGTTGGGGGATGGCGCTGAGATTCAAATACAAGTCTGTGTAACCCTAGGGTCTCAGCTCTTAACATCATGTTACAGTGGCTCTCAGGGTCACAGAGAGCCTGAAGTTCTTCCTCCCTCCCTCCTTCCCTCCCTCTCTTTCTCTGCTTCCTCCATACCTTTCCTCTTCCCCACCTTGTCTTTAACTGTAGAAACAATAAAAACATCCTTTACTACCATATCACCATTTTCATTTTTTTGCACCTGACTTTCCGAGTCCATGTCCATGGTTTCCTAGTCCATTCAGTCCTTGTTCGCTTAGTGCATGCCCTGTACTGGGTGCTGGCGGTGCTCCGGTGAGCGGGACCAATATAGTCCCAGTTATCACAGAGCAGACGTGTCACCTTGCCTTCCATTTCTTTGTATAGCGTTGTACCAAGAACCATCCCATGTCACTTGCTGTTTTCACAATTGTCATTTTTTTTAAAGATTTTATTTATTTATTTGACAGACAGAGATCACAAGTAGGCAGAGAGGCAGGCAGAGAGAGAGAGGAGGAAGCAGGCTCCCCACCGAGCAGAGAACCCGATGCGGGGCTCGATCCCAGGATCCCGGGATCATGACCTGAGCTGAAGGCAGAGGCTTTAACCCACTGAGCCACCCAGACGCCCCCACAATTGTCATTTTTGATGTCCTCATAATATTCTATTGTATCAATGTGCCATAATACACCCCATATGACACCGCTGTTGTGCAATGAGGTTGTCTCCAGTTATTGGCTGTTATAGATAACGAGCATCTTTGATACTTTTCTAAAAAGTAACACGAACGCAGATGATCCTGCAAGGAATATCTTTGTGCCTATAGTTTTGTTCTTTTGTTAATTTTTCTTAAGGAAAATTCACTGGAGTTCAATTACTGGGCAAGAGGGAAAGTACATTTCTATGATTCTGCAGAAGTGTTCATAATTAAGCATTACCGTATGCAGACCACAGGAGGCACTTTACACATACTATCTCACATGATCTTCGCAGCAAACTAGGAAGACAGGTAAGATCAGGTGAGGATCTTTCCTTTCCAGATGATTCAACTGAGTCACAGAGGGTAGAGTCAGCGTTCTGTGGTCATGACCTGTGAGTGGAAGAAGGATCTAAGTGGAGGGTCACAAGGGCTATCGTCCACATACTAGACACAATATCCAATCAGTTTCCACTTGTAAGAGCCGTTCACTCATCTTTCTTCATGAGCCAATGGAGGAATCTTCCCAAAACTCCGGAGTGAGAAGCGAGGCAGAACGTCCGCCTTGTAGTTTTTTCTGACAGTGCGTTAAACAGGTCCCATGCCTGTGGTTGAACCCGTGTAAGGCTCATAGGAGTTCATCTGTGGATGGACATTGCAAACAGCCAACAAATGGTAATCATCCCTCCTGGTCATCCTCCTCCTCGTCATGACGCGCTGCGACAGTTAGGTTCAGGCTCTTCTAAACAGATTCCCGTGTCTTACTTGGGTTTTTTTCATTGAACATTGGAAAACAAGTGCTTTGGGAACAGGTTGAAGGAGTTAGCCAAGGGTCACACGTTTGTCAAGATTGATTTTTTCCCTCCTTCTGCCCCTCCCTCCTTCCCTCCCTTTCTTTCTGAATGCTCTCCAGAGTCACACACTATTCTAAGCACTTTTACATGTACTAAAATCTTTTATTCCTCCTGACAACCTTGGAAGGTAGGTACTGTTGTAATCTCCATTTTGTGGACAAGAAAACAAGGGTTCAGAGCAATTAGATCTGGGCAGAGGCACAATTACCCCAAAACTACCGAAGCTCAAACATCCAGGCCCTTCTCTTGCCTGGGCCACTGGGATTCTGAGTTCATGGGATGTTCTAGGGAGAAGGAGAAGTGGTGGTGCAACCGGGAAGCATTTCTGTGTAGTAGTTCTGATGTTGTCAAAGAGATCTTAGAAGAAAGGGTAGTGAATCTCTAAGTCTCCAGAAAATCATTGTGATTATTTTTCTCAATCAAGATTGAGTATTCCCTTTCATCTCCAGTTTTGTATTTGCCTTTTTTTTTTTTCATGAAAAGGGACCCCAGTTGAATACATTTTCCACAAGATCTGTATCCTCTCCCAGAGTCTGCTTATGTCTAACTGGCATAACCAGCCTCATTTGCCTCACCTGTAAAATGGGGTAAACACAGGACCTCGTCCCAGGGTTCCATAAACATGAAATACGATGGTACCTGGAAAGCGTTTGGGAGATAGGCATCGAAGAATGGTTGTTGTCACCATTTGTTCACAGTTTTTTAAGTGTTCACATCTGGCCAAGCTTGGCCGAGTTGTAAGGAAGATCTTCTCTGGGTTCTGGACATTATCACTTTGAGCTAAGAAAAAAAAAGTGCTTTAATTAATTAATATATTTAACCATTGACTCATTACATATTGGCTGAACATCTTACATGCCGGACACGCTGCTGTGTCTGGGGCTAAAGTCGTAAGCACAGCGTCCTTGCACGGACATCAGGGTGCTCTGATTTGGAGAAGGGTGACATGCTCTGACTCATTCGGCTGAATCGTATTGATGTGTTGCTGGGGGTTGGGTGTGGTGACTCCAGACAGCCCTGGGTGGTTAACTTTCGGGACCATCTGGGGCCAAGGGGACACTTTGAGTTATTCAGAATATCTCTGACCAACATGTAAGTTTTCTTTTGACCAGATGAATGAGCAAGCATGAGTGTGACACGGCGACGGCAGAAAATGTGTTGAGTATTAACTCTGATGGTAAAAGCTGCCAGTGTACTGGTGGGGGAGAGCCAAGCTCCTGTTTCTCTTGCCTGTTAGAAGAAATGCTCCTGGGAAAAAAAAAAAAAGAAGAAGAAATGCTCCTGGAAACGCAGCCCTGTTAAATCGTGTGGTCCCCGCCAGCAGGTGTGGAGTCTAATGGCTGCACTGGCGTGGGGCAGACTTGTCCCAGCACCTCCGATTTCTCAGGGGGGATTTCTGAAGAGCCCATTTTTACTCTATTGTTTATGTTATGGCATAAAGTTCTCAAACTCTGAACAAAATATGCTTTGTACTTCAAAAATCTACAAGCTTGAAAGTACCACAGCAAAGCAGTAAAATTTAGGGCATTTTGTTTTGTTTTGTTTTGTTTTCTATTCACAGCAACAATTTGGGGAGTAGGGACAGGGAGTCCCACGAGCTGTTTGGCTGGATTTCAACTTTTATCTGTGAGTAGGGAAGGCCGGACAAGCAATGCTATGTTCCAGTCACCTCTGGTTCCTGGTGTCTGATCGTGTAACTGCAGCTTACATTAGCTTGTATGTCTGTGGAATCGAGTTTCATCTAAGTGGGCTTTCGAAGTGGTGCTGATGTTGTGCTCCCCTACCTTGAATTACAGAAGTGGCCCCACAGAGGTCAAGGTCACTCTTTGGGTAGTACTTTAAAGAATGTGACTAATACTGGATGTGAAGAAAAAATATAACTACATTTGAGACTTAAAAAAAAAAAGATTTATTTTAGAGAGAGAGAGGAGGGGAAGGAGCAGAGGGAGAGAATCTTAAGCAGACTCCCCGCTGAGCCTGGACCCTCTCCACCCCCCAGTACGGGGCTCGATCTCATGACCCGTGAGATCATGACCTGAGCCTAAACCAAGAGTCAGATGGTTAACTGAGCTACCCAGGCGCCCCAAGATTTTTCTAGGATAAGATTTGGAAAGTCATTAAAAGATCTGACTTGAGAATCCCACAGGCTAAGGGCTATGTGCTGGATGGGACATTTGCAGCCCTGTGGCCCGAGTCTTTGTTTCTCCTTTGTACAGAATTGTGGAACGATCAGATTAGATAGAAAGAGCTTGAAACGGCGGGGTGGGGGGGGGGGACAGAGAGGAAGCCTCAAAGATTTACCGTTCAGTGAATAAATGATAAAAAATGAAAAAGGAATGAATGAAGGAGTAAAAGTAATCTCTGGATGCTTTTCACCAAATTGTATGGAACAGACTAGAACTAAATTATATTTAGTAACTTGTGCATCAGTATTGGCTACAACATGAAAACATGGAGCCCTGTGTTCAAAAATTATTAAGAATTTCTGAATGGTGACAGGTGAGCATTGAGCCAAGCTTAGGGCCCTTCTGAACGCGGGGGCCCTAACAGATGCTGGGTCCTGGGTGATGCGTGGGCCACATGCCAGTGAAGCCAGCTCTGCTTATTGTTCCAGAAGTAGGATTCATTGGTTCCTGCACTCTACCGATGATTCCTAACGTCCTTTGTAGTCTGTGTAAAGATTCCGCCCCCCGCCCCCCAAAGCAACAGGTATAATTAAAATCTTTGAAATGCCTGGTTTTCTGTTTTCATGTTAGATCTCTTCCAAAAAATAAGTTTATGTTTTTTTTAAAATCTCCATCGATGACATAGTTGGGAGAGAAAAAAAAATTCACAATGTTATGAATTCTTATGTTTTCTTTTCATTTTCCCCATATTACATAGTTTGGAAATGATTTCCAGTTTTCTTCCTAAACAGTGCATTATGTGCCTCGCAGAGGAAGGAACAGCAGCCCGTGTTTATTGGAGGTGTAGCACACTTATTATAAGTTTCGTTAATCCACAGCCCCTGAAATAGGAGAGCTAAGGAGATCTAATAACAAGAAGTTAAATTGGGACAGACGCTAACTCTTCATTCCCCTAATGACCATTTTCCCAGTGTGAGTTGCTACCATTTCAAAAGAACAAGGACATTATTTTTTCCTGCTTTTTCTAGGAGCCTGATCTGGAGCAAGATTATTTCAGCAGGTTAAGGCTGGTGCTACGAAGCCAAGGTCATGAGCTGGATCCCTATCTGGGGCAGTTAGTTAACCTGCAGAGAAAACCCAGACCATGTCTTTCACCCTGGGATGCCAGTTCACAATTCCTGACCCAGGGGACATGTTGGGCACGTGGATGGATAGCAAACCAGTGGGCTTGCAGGGGCAGCAGACCTGCAGGATGGTGCTGTAGCCTTTCTTCCCTGAGCCTTTGGCAGACGTCACTGACTGACTTGACAGTCTTTCCTCCTGAGTTCAGACAGAACTCCAGAATCCTTCTCAACACAGTGTTCTAGATCGGGGGTCCGCACATTGACCTGTGAGGCTAACTCCAGCCCGGTGCCTATTTTTATAGATACAGTTTTATTGGAACACAGCCCCATTCTTTGGTTTGTATATTGTCTATGGCCACTTTTGTACTGCAAAGGCAGGGTTGACCATGAAACCAAAATAGATACTCTCCAGGTGTTCACGAAACAAGTTTGCTGACCCCCGGTCTCCGTGATCCCTGAATCAGGAAGAGTTGGCGCATATCTTCTTGTTATTCCTGGAGTTTTGGGAGGGGTCACTCACATTCCAAACTGATTCTTCCTTTTTAGAGAAGGGTCTTACCCCAGAAAGGAATTCCCTTAGTACGTTTTCTGCCCATTTAGAAATAAGTAACTGAGTGTTCTTGGTTTTTTAAAAATTTTATTTATTTGTTTGTTTGTTATTTTTATTTTTCACAGCAAGAGTAGAGTGAGAGGTTGGGAACCTTCAGGCCAGTGTTTAAAGAGCTATGATTTCTAAGAGATACGAAAGATCTTCGAAGTTTTACTGTGAGGTGTACTAATGGCCAACTCACTCATGCTCAGTTTTGATTAAGGAAAGGGAATGTGTGTGGGCTGTGTCCTGCTGAAGAAGAAATAATTTCTCCATTTTGTGTCAAAAGGACACCAAATTTGGATTTTACCCCATTCTTCTCATGGTCCTTTCTTACGCTCCTTATAAAACCTACAGCTCCGTGTGCTGGAGACTCGCCATCCGTGCTTTCTTCACGGGGCCTTCAGAAATCTTATTATTTGATCTAACTTCTAGTTAGATTATGATTTCTAGTTAATTGAAATGACCTCAGAGGGGTTGGTTTAGTTGCCTAAGACAGGAGAAATCATTTACAAAATTCAGAATCGCTTATTTTTCTCTTTAGAAAGGAAGTCCATCTAATGGTGGGCTCTGGACTGGGGAGTCTGGTTTGACTTTCAGACAGGCAAGAAGTGGACTGGGTCGCAAGGGGAAAAACAACACAAAAGGACAGGAATCTGGGAAAGTAAGAAAGTTGCTGTCCTTGTCCGTCTATGGATAGCCATTTACCCTTGGTCTTCACAGATGATTTCGTTGTGCCCGAACCCTTTTTAAAAGATAACGATTTCCTCTGACTATGAAGAAAGCATTTTCTTTTTTTGCTGATAGTATCCTGCACTTCCTTTGAGGAAACAGCCCCTTCTCCATTCACAGGAGCTGTGTTCTTCACTCCCAGGGCCAATCCAGTGAAGCAGAGCTGGGCGGTCAGGGACTCAAGGACACAGTGCGTGGTCCAGGAGGACCCAGATCCATGTTGGCCTAGTCAGAGGGTATCGTAGGACCTTTGAGGGAAGTACCAGCAGTGGAGCCTGTTTCCCATCATCCTTAACCTGGGATATTGTGGGATTCTGGAGCCCTCAGGGACGGTAGTAGGTACCTGAGATGAGACCAGTGCAGAAGAAGAAAGCACTGAAAGGGAGAGAGAGACCAACTCTGGACGACACTGCATGAGTCCCTGACATAGCCAGAGCCTTCCCTGGATTCTTGAGTGACGCCATCCACGGTCTTTCTCTCCTGAAGCCAATCTGACTGGGGTTTCTGCTCCTCGCCATTAATAATAGTACTGAGTTCTCTAAGCAAAGAGGGCCAACTTTGTAGAAGTCGGGATCCTGGAAGATAATTCTGGTATCATTTACCTTCGATCTGCACTCTCTGCTGAAATTTCCAGAGTACTTTTGTTAGGTTCATCAGTCCCTCGGTCTCCCTGGTGAAGAGATCAAACCGAAAAAGATGTGGAAATCCAATACGGTAATCAACACTATATAGTTTTTTAACTTGCTGGCAATTTTCCGTGGATCATTAAATTCCCCAAATATGAAGCTTCTTCTATTGATATGTGGATCATGTAAAATAGCCTTGAACACAATTGCTATTTCTATGGTACTCAGATCCCTGAGGCCCTGAGCAGAATTTGTGCTGGTCATAATAATTTTTCTGTTTCTACCTTTGGCTTAACTATTCAGTATTTGGCAGACTACTGCATTTAATCAAGTGATTTCTATAAAACTCTGTGTGCATGCGCATGCAACCACCCAAATGCTTCATGGTCCCACCCTCCTTCTCCCCGCCCCCATCTCAGACTGACTTGGTGGCAGTCAGGAAGTGTTCCGCCACCCAGAACAGTCAGCCCTGGAGTCCGCCTCAGTATCCCACTAGCTCGCTCAGGAAGTACCTCTTGTACGGAACTCATTGCTGTTTGAGGTCTTGGAGTAAGCTGAAGGGGTCGATGATAAAGATGAATCAGTTTGGTATGAAGTTGGGAAATTTCTGTCATGTTCCAGCACCCCGTGGGTCACAGGGGAGGTGGGTAGAACCACACCCAGAGTCGGCTGTGCAGGCTGTAGCATTTTAGACCAGGAGTTCTAGCAGTCAAAACAACCCCCATCCCCTAGCACCAGCCTGCCCCTGACCGGTGTGAGTCTCCATGCATACCACAGCAGTGCCTGTATTATGTGGTTAGAAACAGTCACCAGGCCAGATGGGACACATCCTTTTACCAGTGGGTCTCTAACCATGTTACTCTGCAGCTCCTTCCAGTCCTCTTAGGATGTCCTGGCATCTAGTGAGATCCTGTCCATAAGCACCATGGTGGCTTTCTGATATTTCACCTGCCGAACATTTGTTTTCTCTTGTTTGGACGGCAGCATTTTGGTAAACCACCTCTTCCCACACATCATCTGCAGGGTCATTGGGTGACCCTGCCCCATGCCTTAAGGATGGTGGTCACATGCTCAAGTCCTGGTCAGTCAGCATATCTCATTCCCTTGGCCATGGTGATCCATTCAAGGAGAGACACAAAGTAGTGTCTCAGATTCATCCATTGGAGTAAATCTAGATATCTCCCCAAACCACAGGGAGGGAAACACAAACTGTGATAGGAACATAAGCACAGAGTTCCTGTGCCCCATTTTGTCACCATCAGAAGACAACTAATCCAATGCAAAGGAAAGCTGAACTGACAGATGGAGGAACTAGGGCTTCATGACATTGTTTGTGCCCCTGGGTCTAGCTCTTCCTGAAGCCAGCCCATCAAGTTTTGAGTCAGGTAGACGAGTTAATAAATAGTTTTTTCCCCTCCCTTAAACTAGTCTGAATTGAATTTCTGTCACTTGTGGCAAAAAGAGCCCTGAGTTATACAAACAATCAGAGAACCAAGCTTTATTTGCTAGGGTCTCTCACCTGTGTCCAGCATCAATAAATCAGCAAATGAAATACTCAGGATTACATAGGCAGGAACTAGAGGAAATGTGAAAAGCAATTTACCGCAAAAGGAGTGGAATAATTCCATGAAGGTGGTCCAGTTAATAGGGAAGGGAATGCAGGCAGAGTGCTATGAATTGCTCACTTCCAGAACAACCAGGATTCTATAAAATAACTGGGGAACTCAGCATATACCCAGATTCTTCCCAAGGACATCCTAATGCTCCGACTTTCATTGCCAATCTGTGTAAGTGGATGTTTCCCTGAGGGACTTTCCAATTCTTTCAGAGTAATTGAAATGGTTTTGTCGATTGGAGGTGCATCTCCAATTGTCCTCAACTAGCCTCACACAGGGGAACAGGAGCTCCTCTCAGGTAGGAGGCCGAGCTCACTCCGCTTACTACCAACTGTATACTCAAGACCACTTATTAGTGTTTAAGAGCAAGAGCTTGTGAGCTTTGAGAACCAAATTCAAGTCCCTCCTTTGTCACTTTTGGGCAACCTTGCATATGTTACTTAGTAATTCTGAGCCTCAGTTTCCTTCTCTGTGAAACGCAGATGGTATTAGCACCACTTTGTGGGTCCTGGTGATAATGAAATGAAGTGATTTGCTCTTTCAGTCATAAGAATGATGCATGGAAAGTACTCAAGCCATGACTAGCACAGACGAATGCTTAATAAATGAAGAGAAGAACTTTATTTGATGGATTTGGGGATCCCATTCACATCCTCATTTCTAACATCTTTTCCCATTTTGCCCTAATCTTTTTAGATAACAGGAGCTATTAATATGTGCATAATAATGTGCATTATTATGGGGATGGCTTCTATTTATGGAATTCCTTCTCTTTTCCATACGAGGCACAACAGTTGTAGCTTCGGTCTTGTCAGGTAGAAATTCGGCCAATGAGGAGATGGAGACTCAGAGAGGAGGAAGGTTTCCTCAAGGTCCCGCAAGCAGGCAACAGTGGGGATGGGTTCAAACCATGTCTGTCTGATTTCAGAGTCTGTGACTTCCCACCACGTGAGCTTTGTGCCCAAAATGTGATCCATCACCTGGCGATTGTTAGGAATATAAAATCTGAGGCTCTGACCCAGACCTACTGAACTAGAATTTGCATTTTAACTAGAATTTGGATCTCCCATTCCTATGCACATTAATTGTGTGAAGCACTTTGCTACCTGACCTTTCAATTCTGTGTCAAAATACCTACAGACTGGAGTGTTTTCGTTTTCTCTCTCACCATGACATGGGAGTTTGTTGCTAAGTCCCAGCTGCTTTCAAATGGCAACAGGACTGCGTGTAGAAATACTTAAAGACGTGGCTTTGATGGTTCATCCCCTGTGGCCAACATTTCTTGATCCCCAAACGGCTTCTCCTCTAATTGTTTTTACAAATGAGCTGACTTGTTCTGGCAGACACTTGTCAATTACTGTCCGGTTGATGAAGTGGACTGAAAAACGAGATTTTTGACTGTTCTGTGGCTGATCCAGTTTGAACACATAAGACGTGGTTTATGGGTCAGAATTCTTGACAGTTTTAGAATTACTTTAATAATGTGAACATTGAGGCTATTGATTGAATCTAAATCCCCCACAAATACAAAAGCTTGTTGTTCTTGAAACTCCCTGCCAATTGGAAACGCTCAGACAAAGGGGGAAAAAAAAGAAAGAAAAAACCACCTTGATTTATGAGAACTGTTTCTTTTTGCTACTCTCCTATTATTTTTTACTGTTGTAAGTTTTAAAGAGCATTCATGGCTTAAAGGCTCCTTGCACAGTCTGTCCCTCGAGCTTCCTAGATGAAAAAAAAGGAGAAAGATAAATAAAAAGTCACCACGGAGTGTTGCATCTTAACAAGACACTGAGACGAGGCATGGGGTGAGGGGCCAGCTTCCAGGGTCTGACTCCTCACTCTCCTTCTCACCAGGTGGGCACGTGTAGACACGTGATTGATCCTTCCCTTGCCTCTGTCTCTTTAAAATTAAAATGAGCGTGCTAATGGCACCTGCCTACTTGGGTTGATGGGGACATCGAAAGACTTAATTGGAACATGTAAGCATTTAGAGAAGCGCCAGATAAATATGAAACTCCAGGGCGCATCTAACGTCGACTGGCTGTGCATCAGGGCCCCGGGTCTGTGTGCAGAGCTCTCCGCCTGCATTTTTGAATTCTGTAGGAAGCATCCCAGAGGCAGACTAGCAGCTCCCCAGTGCACCCGGGCGCTTACAGAACAGGTAAGCGCACACGAGGCCGGACTGCCTGGATTCAAATTCTGCCGCTGCCACTTAACCAAGTTTCTCCGACTCTTGGGCTTTTGGATCTTCATGTGCTGGGGGGAATAACAGCAGGTAGCAGACAGGCCTGCTCTAAGGATTGTTTGCAAACACCCATAAAGCACGCGAAACCCTGCCTTGCGTGTAGCACAGACCCATTAAATGCGAGCTAGCGTCCTTATTGCTGTTTTTGGTATTAATTACATCCCTTTGTGAAATTTTGATTGCAGCCAGATTCTTGCTCCTACACTCCATCAATTCTCATTGAATGCAAAGTTAAAACAAGTGCCAAAAAAATTTACTGGCAAGGACATAAAGATGATAAATGAAAACAAGGCTTAGGGAACATATCACATTTTAATATTTTTGTGGATTAATTTTTAGTTAACATTGGGGTGGAAAATGGTGCCAATAGCAATAAAGGAAGAAACAGAAAATAATAAATGCCCACCAATCAAAAAGAATGCAATAGAATGTTCCACAAGGGTGGCAGTGCTGCTCGCACGCCTTCATGCTGGCATCTTCTATTATCTACTTAAACCACATCAACTGGTAAATGGGAAAATGTCACTTATGAACACAAAACAAATGGCAGAAAAAAACTCAATTGCTACAAAATTAAGTCATCTGAAGCCAGTTAGCAAATGCCTTGAATTCTAAAATTTTAGGAAATAGTCGAACTCCAGACATATTGCATAATGTAACATACTGACAGGTATAGTTCAGTGCTATAACCAACCATAAAATAGGGCAGAGGACTAGGAACCGGCCAGAGGGGGAAAAGCAGTCTGGGATAGAGTGGTCAGGAATGGCCTCTGTGAAATGATATTGAGATGTGGATGAAGATGTAAGTGTATAGATCGCTGGGAGAGAACAGCCTTCTAGGAACAAGAGCAAGTGCAAAGGTCCTGAGGTTGGATGAAGGTTGGAGTGTCTGGCAGACATTAAAGAGGCCAGGTTAGCAGCAGCAGAGAGAGCAGTGGAGTGAGTGTGGATGGAGAGTGGAAAGAGCATGAGCTTGACAGTTGGGCAAGCCTTCTTGGATGCTGAGTAGCCTGGGCAAGTTACAGAATTCCTCAAAACCTCTGTTTTTTCGTCAACAAAGTGGGGACAATATCACCAGTATGATTCTCGTGAAAAACCAATCAATGAGACATGCCTGGTAAAGTTCCTGCAGGGTAGCAGGTGCCTAAAAAAATTGTAGCTGAGAAGCAAAACAAAATTGAGAAACCATAGATTTAACAATTTGTGAGGCTGAAGAGCCAAACCAGTTTGCAATTTGTGAGGTCGGAGAGCTACACCAGTTACACCATTTTCAGTTCTTTTGTGTCTGTTTCCATACTTACCACGTGCAAAGTGGGGGTCACGAAGGTAGGCTCATGGGTGCCTTTGTCCTCAAGAAGTGCTCTGTCTAGTGGAGGTGACAGATGGATGGGAAGCTTGCCTAGGAAAATAGGATGGAGTTCCATGGGCAAATCTTGCAGAAGCTGCTGTCATCAAAGGACACTGAATTTAAGTCCTCACAGAATTTGTGTCAATGGTTTGATGATTTGGTAAATAACATTTTCATTTTCCCATCATCAATGTGGGGCAGGAGCATCTACCAGTACTTCCCATTCCCAGGTTTATCCCAGAATTATGTAGAAAAGGCAGAGGCAATGTAGTACTACCCAGTGAATAAACAAAATGACCCGTGAGTGACACCAGAGGAGGGAGCCAGCACAAGGCATTCTGCAGAGCAGTAGTTAGTATTCATGGATTTCTCCAGTGACCGGCTGATGCTCTTAAAAAATGGCACATGCTATTGAGCGTAGGAAATACATCCAATTCTTTAAAATAGCATTGCCTGGGAACACGCAAAAGATGAGAAATGTGCTTTGAAAATAAACATTCTCAGAAGGTTGGAGCACTGAAACCCTGTCATCTCCAGTCTCCTCAAATGTACTGCCATCGTGGGAATAAGATGGGACTGTGAGGTAGTGGGGCTGATTGGTAACAAATGTTCTAAAATTCCTACTTTAAAAAATGTGTGCTCATCAGAAGAATCTCAAGAAAATGGAATATCTACACTTTGCGTCTCCCATGGAGTCCGGACTACGCGTAGAGATGAGATGGGCTCTTGGTTCAGGTTGAATTAAACTGGTAGGTGTATGTGCATTTTCTGAGAGGATAAATCTATAGGTTTTCTAAATTATTAAGGATACTTTTTTTTAAATTTTTTTTTTTTTTAGAGAGAGAGAGAGAGAGAGCGTGCAAGTGAGCAGCGGGGGAGGGGCAAAGGGAGAGGAAGAGAATCCCAAGCAGGCTCCTTGCTCATTGTGGACCCCTATGCGGGGGTCGATCTCATGACTCTGAGGTCATGACCTGAGCTAAAATCAAGAGTTGGATGCTTAACCAACAGAACCACCCAGGCACCCCACAGATACTTTTAAATGATCAAGAAGCACTAATTTAGAAGCTAAACATTGTTAATGGTAGGATTTTTTCTTTGAAAGCGGATCTGATGTTTGGAAAGATCTGGAAGCCATTGAGGATGGCTTCCATCCCCATGTCTGATGACCTGAATGCTTGGTAGATATCTCCACTCTTGCATGCACATGGAGCTCTAGCATTCCCAACCAACTTGTGCCTTTTCTCCGTAGAGTGTGCCCCACTCCACCTGGTGTTTAAAGCTCAAAGTTGGCATCAGGTAGATAGAGGTTTTAAGGCTTATGTAATCTGAAGACACTTCATTTTAAAAAGTATGCACAGTATCTTAGTTTGGCAAATATTAACAATATGACCACATGAGCTTACTGCTAGGACCCTCACCAAAGCCTTGAATTGGGGTCCTTCTATAAAAAGGGACCTGAAGCTTACACTCCCGTGTGACAAGCCCACCTCTACCTGGCAGCTATCCTGGGTTCTTTCTTTTCCACTCCCCACATTCAACAACCAGTTCTGCCTTTTCTATTTAAAAAAATATCTTTCAAGTGCATATCTTCTCTCTCTATACCTCCTAGTGGAGTTCTTCTTGTTCAAGCTATGATCATTTCTTGCCTGGATATCTGTAATAGGCTCCTTTCCGGTTTCCTCACCCACACTTGGGCACTTTGTTCATTTTTCTACGGAGCAGCCAGAGTGCCTGCTGGGAAATGTAAATCCAAGTTTGTCACTCCCTGTCTTAAAACAGTGTAGTCATTTCCCTATGTTGTTACGAGATCACCATTCACCGCGATCTAAATTGGCGCATCCTCTACAATTACTCTCTACTCCTGTGTCGTGTTCATTTTCTTTGTAGCGTTTTGCCCCAATGTAGAATTACAGTATCTCCCTCCTCCCCTTAGCTGTGGTTTTGCTTTCTGTGGTTTCAGTTATCTGTGGTCATCCGCCATCTGGAAGCAGACGGTCCTGCTTCTAATGAAATGTCAGGTATACCTGTAGTGGCCTAAAGCTCTGTCACAGTGTGTGTGTCACGCATCTTGCTTCATCTCATCACGAAGGCATTTAATCATCTCACATCATCACAAGAAGGACAGTACGATATGATATTTTGAAAGAGATCACATTCACATAACTTGCACCACAATATGTTGTTCTAATTATTCTAGTAGATTATTAGTTATTAATCTCTTCCTGTGCCTAATTTATAAATGAAACTTTATCACAGATATGTACGGATATGCATAAAAAAACACAGTATGTGTAGGGTTTGGTAGTATCTGTAGTTTTAGGCATCCCCTGGGGGGTCTTGGAACATATTCCCGATGGACAAGGGAGGACTATAATTTTATTCACTTGACACTTACTGTTTGTCTCTCTCCGAAGTTGTAAGTGGCAAAACCTCAGGGACTGTGTCTGTTTTATTTGAATACATACTCAGTTGAGCATAGTTCTTCACATGTAGCTAAGTGTTCAATTAAATATTAGTTGGGTAAAGAAGGGATTTAACAAACTCCATGTGGCCATATTGATCAAAAACAAGGGGTTCCTATAACACAGTAAGAGGTTTGTCTGGGTGAAGATTTGAGCCAAACTGAAGGCAATCCCTGGACTAAAGCTCCAAGAAGGATTTGACAAATGGCCCCGCCATGGGAAGGAAGTGCACAGCCTTTGCAAGTGAGTGCAAGGGAGAAAAAAAAACAATCCAACAGACATGCCAGGTGGGTATTTAGGCTTCGGTGTGTGTTCACAATTCATTTCCACATCTTTGCAGTTCCAACATTCATCATTTGGAAAGGGATGTAAAACAGGAAACCAGAGATGGGACACATGTGGTGGAACAAGAGAGGGTCTATGAGGCATGGCAAACTGCTGCTGCTGCAGTCAGAACACACAAGTTTTTGAATGCTGGCTCTGGGTGTGGTGGGCACCATATCAGGCGCTTTATCTAAGGTTTCCACCACCCCTAGGAAATTAGTATTTTCTCCATTTTATAGGTGAGGGTGCTGAGGTTCAGAGATCTTAAAGACTCAGTCTGAAGTCCCAGAACTTGTTTTTTTAAAGATTTATTTATTTATTCCAGACACACACACACACACACACACACACACACACACACAGAGGGAGAGAGAGAGAAGGAGGAATGTAACTGAGTTTGGGAGGAGGCACAGAGGCAGAGGAAAAGGGAGAATCCCAAGCAGCTTCCCTGCTTAGCCCAGAGCCTGACATGGGTCTTCGTGCCCCAAAAGTTCCAGAGCTTATAAGGGGTAGAGTCAGAATGAGATTGGAAGTCCCCATGGAGACTTCACTTCCTATAAAGACATTTACATCAATTAAGTTTCAGAATCTGGACAAATAATAAGCATGGATTATCTTGGCTCCTTTCACTCTTTTGAAAAGTTCAGACAACTCTTTCTTCCTGGGAAGGATGGTACATGTGACCAATGAACCTAATTCATAAAGTCTGCAATTTCCCAGTTATCTTCTTGGCAACTTATTACTAACATAAAAATCTCATGCTCACCAAAATACTGCTGCTCTCTTATTTCCAATGCTGTTAACAAGAATAAATTGCTGCTATTTTAAGAATTTTCTTATAATATTGTCAAGAATTGCTGCCTTCCTCTTTAACATGTAATTTTCTCATTATAAACATCCTTTGATTTTTCTCTCTCTTTGAAACTTTCTTTCTTCTGCTCTTGGAATGACACATCATTGATGCCCATGGAATGACGGCATAAGCAGATTGTGTCATTGCTTCCAAAAAAGGACAAAGGAAGGTTAAAACTAAATCAGATCTATCCAGTTATACATCGGTCCCATTAACTTTGTCTGAAAATAGGGGTCATCTTAAGATTCTCCAAGTGACCACATCTGTGTTCATTCCTTTTGTCCAAAGGATCCCTGGGTTCTGAAGCATTTCTTTTCATATTCTTTTATATACCTGATAGCATCGTGATCTGGATATAGCTTGATTTCTCATTTAGCTATTTGAATTTAAAAACTCAAGTGGCCACAAGAAAAAAAAAAAAGAAAAGATCTCTTTTGATTCTGAAACTTTCTGTTGCTAGAGTTCCCTTATCAAAAGAGAGAGTTGAATATATTATTTTTGTTTAAGTGGAACAGGTGTCATAGTCCAGGAAGCCTCAACATAGTAGTCTTATTATAGAAAAGGCATGTTAGGCCAAATAGCAGCTCAGGAGGTCCTCATGTCTAGTTTCCATGTTTCATTTACTGAGGGCTGTGGCTAAAGATTGTGTTTCAGGCTGTGGGTTGTGTCTAAGTACATACCATGACTTCTGTAGTAAGACTGACCATCCAACCTACCTTTGCTTGGTACCTTCTTGGTCATGTTAAGACTTGCTGTTGCCCTTTCATTAAACATTGGTTGACTCAGTATATGTGGGCCTGTTTCTGGGTACTTTATTCTGTTTCATTGATCTATGTGTCTGTTCGTTCACCAGTACCACACTGTCTTGATTACTGTAGTCTTAGAGTAAGTCTTGAAATTGGGTAGAGTGATTCTTCCAAATTTGTTCTTCATCTTCAGTATTGTTGGGTAAACTTTAGTCTTTCCATATAAGCTTTAAAATCAGTTTGTCATTATTTATAGAATAGCTTACTGGGATATTGATTGAATTATGTTGAGTCTAGAGATCAGATTGTGGAGAATTAACATCTTAATATTTAACCTTCCAATCCATGAATATGGAATGTGTTGTCATTTATTTAGTTTTCCCTTGAATTCTTTCATTAGAGATTTTGTTCTTTGTATATGGATCCTGTTTATATTTGGTTAATATTTGGGTACTTTTGTAATGGAATTGTTTTTGTCATATTAAATGCCAATTGCTGATATGTAAGAATGAAATTGGCCTTTGTATATTATCTTTTTATCTTAAAGTCTCTCTTTTTCAATACTTGCTTATTAGTTCCAGGATGGGTTTTTTGTTGTTGTTATTGTTTTGTCAATCCTTTTAGATTTTCTACATTGATAGTCCTCTCATTTATGAATAAAGACAGTTTTCTTTCTTTCCAACCTATATACCATTTATTTCCCTTCTATTTCTTTTTCTTGTCTTATTGCACTACCTAGGATTGTAGTATGATGTTGAATAGGAGTGACAAGAGAGGACAGTATTGCTTTGTTCCCAATCTTAGGGGGAATATCTACCTTGCACCAGTAAGTATGATGTTAGCAGTAGATTTGTGTGTGTGTGTGTGTGTGTGTGTGTGT